>MU184303.1:52354-111112 GCA_016904865.1 Pissodes strobi | reverse complement strand
GATCGGTCAATATACAGGGTGTGAAAACAGGACAAGTTACCGTTTTTTGGCATTTTTGTCCGTGTAAATATGAATAAAATTCTTTTTTTTATATGTCAAATGAAAGTATTCGGTAAGACACGTATTTTTGTTCCTTTGCTCTTTTGCCCTAATTGTTATACAGGGTGTGAAAACAGGACAAGTTACCGTTTTTTGGCATTTACAAGTTGCAATTTTGAAGATAGCGACTTGACATTTGGCATAGAGGTAGAGGTCCACAAACCCTCGAAGCCTATTGATATTGGTTCCGATCGGTTAATATACAGGGTGTGAAAACAGGACAAGTTACGGTTTATTGGCATTTACAGGTCGCAATTTTGAAGATAGCGACTTGAAATTTGGCATAGAGGCAGAGGTCCACGAACCCTCGAAGCCTATTGATTTTGGTTACGATGTGTTTATATACAGGGTGTGAAAACAGGAAAAGTTACCGTTTTTGGGCATTTATAGGTAGCAATTTTGAAGATTGCGACTTGAAATTTGGCATAAAGGTAGAGGTTCACAAACCCTCGAATCTTATTGATTTTGGTTACGATCGGTTAATATACAGGGTGTGAAAACAGGAAAAGTTACCGTTTTTTTGGCATTTACAAGTTGCAATTTTGAAGATAGCGACTTGACATTTGGCATAGAGGTAGAGGTCCACAAACCCTCGAAGTCTATTGATATTGGTTCCGATCGGTTAATATACAGGGTGTGAAAACAGGACAAGTTACGGTTTATTGGCATTTACAGGTCGCTATTTTGAAGATAGCGACTTGAAATTTGGCATAGAGGTAGAGGTCCACGAACCCTCGAAGCCTATTGATTTTGGTTACGATGTGTTTATATACAGGGTGTGAAAACAGGACAAGTTAACGTTTTTTGGCATTTTTGTACGTGTAAACAAGGACAAACTTTTCTTTTTTCGATGTCAATTTATAAGTAGAGGTGAAAGTATGTTTGACGGCTTTTGTTGACAACATGGTTACCATAGCAACCAATTAATAATATGTATATCACTAATAAAGAATATAGTATGGTACTTAAGATTGTTTATGAAGCCTTATTTGATACTTAAGAATTGGTTGCTAGAGATTTGATATTTGGTATTTAGGTAAAGATTTAAAAAAAGTTAACAATTGACGTTGACAAGTCGGTTACCATGCCAACCAATTAATAATATGTATATCACTAATAAAAAATATAGTACGGTACTTAGGATTCTTTATGAATCATAATTTCATTCCAAAAAATTGGTTGCTATGGTAACCAAAAAAAGCAAAAAATCATCATAATTCGTCGATCGTACGACTTGGAGATTTAATATTTGGTGTTTGGGTAAAGATTTAAAAAAATTAACCATTGACGTTGACAAGTCGGTTACCAGGGCAACCAATTAATAATAAGAATATCACTAATAAAACATATAGTATGGTACTTAGGATTGTTTATGAAGCCTAATTTGATACTAAAAAATTGGTTGCTATGGTAACCAAAAAAAAAGTAAAAAATGGTCATAATTCGTCAATCGTGCGACTTAGAGATTTGATATTTATTATTTAGGTAAAGATTAAAAAAAAATAACGATTGTCGTTGACAAGTCGGTTACCATGGCAACCAATTAATATTATGTATATCACTAATAAAAGATATAGTATGGAACTTAGCATTGTTTATGAAGCCTAATTTGGTACTAAAATATTGGTTGCTATGGTAACCAAAAAAAAGGAAAAAATCGTCATAATTCGTCAATCGTACGACTTAGAGATTTGATATATGGTACTTAGGTAAAGATTAAAAAACAATTTACAATTGACGTTGACAAGTCGGTTACCATGGCAACCAATTAATAATATGTATAGCATTAATAAAATATATAGTATGGTACTTAGGATTGTTTATGAAGCATTATTAGATACTAAAAAATTGGTTGCTATGGTAACCAATAAAAAAAGTAAAAAATCGTCATAATTCGTCTATCGAGATTTGATATTTGGTATTTAGGTAAAGATAAAAAACTTAACGATTGACGTTGACAAGTCGGTTACCATGGCAACCAATTAGAAAATTATCACGGTAAAATTAGACTAGCGATTGGTAAATCTAGTTATAAGGGCTTTCTAATTATAGGCCACGGTACGGATAGGAGCGTGGCAATAATGTGTGACCGAAGGTCACACAAACGAGGCCCGAAGGGCCTCGCGCGTGCCGCAGGCACAGGCGGCCACGCCACTTGTTTATTTGGTGCAACTGAAAGATTGGCCTTCTTATCATTAAATGGCGAAATCGTTGTTCAAAGCAGACATATTTAACTCTGAACGAATTATTGCTCTGAAATATTATTACAAATTATTAATCACTGAACCTGTGTGTCATCACGTTCTAAAATAATTTTTAATGACCTTCAGTTTAGAAAAATGCCTTTCATCAGACACACAATAAGTTAGTTGTACTTTTGATTTTTTTTTAAATCGCAATAATTTCCATTACACATTTTAACAACTTGCAGGAAACTGTTTTAAAAGCACCATATATTATTTATTTTTCCGAATTTCTTGTGGGTAGAAGCGGAGAAGATAATAACTTGTTGAATTTGTAACATACAAGAGGTTCGGGGTTTCTGTTTTCAAAATATGATATCAAAGCAAATTGCCTAAGATTTCAAGTATAGAAATCATGGCTCAGCTGACACTTCTTTGGATAAAAATTCCTATTAAAAATAATTATCCCAAATCGGGATAAGTAAATTCCATTCATACAATTTTGGACAATATCTCGGCCAGACAGACCAGTTAGCAGACGTAATAAACACGAACCGGACCACACTCATATCGGCAGACAAAATTTTATTGGCAGCATAACTAAGTTTTTCCACAATTTCATTTATAAATAGCCTACGATATTTCAGCGTCTGATTTATAATATTTAGAGTTCCTCGGTTTTAGCCCACTCCTTGATATCGATTTGGTAATTTTTGTAGCCGGAAACCTTTCAGTTTGCTGTTTAGAAGGTCCAGGTTTCAATACGTTCTCTAGAAAATTTATTATAATGTTTATTAGTAGCGCCTGCATGACGTAGTAATTTTTAGCTTTTCCGTATAGATATGAGCCAATAATGATTCAAACATTGTCAACATTATCAGCCGATAATTATTATTGCGTAAAATCTGCGAAATATTATACAATCATATAATCGATCGTATTCTGCGTGTTTTCGAATAATATATTTTTTACTGTTCCAAAAGTGGACCTTAGGGCGGAAATAGTTATACTAGTGTGGCACGAGAATTAGTAGGGGTAATAAACTTTTGTACAATTTGGCAACTTTCGTTTATTTGTCTGGAATAAACAGAAATAGAAATAGATATTTAGGAACTATTTAATCAAACAAAATCAAATAAAGGAATTAGGGTAAAATGAATAAGTATTAAAGAAAGAATAAAAAAAAGTCAATGCAGAAATAACAGTATATCATTAAACTACGATTAATGGAAAAATATATAAAAAAATAAAAATGTATAAATAAAATACCAAGAGAATACCCGAGCTGAGCCCCCAGTTGGAATGCACCTGAAATAAAGGAAAAACGTTTTTAAGCACACAAGTTTGCCTTCGAGTAAAATGCTAGTAACGAGATAAAATAAGAATAACTTAGATTTAGAATTCTGTGTTGAGTCATAACAAATTAAGAATTAAATATTTCCAAACAAACAGCCAAAGTACAGTGATCTTTATATCAATAAATCAAATTAATGAATATTTGATCAATTTAATTACGAGTGGAATGTAAATTATATGAATCTACGTAAAGGATCGTGCGTCCTTTGAGCTGTGTATAAGACCACATTTGAGCCGAAAAAAGCCTTCAGAGATCGCATTTGAAGTTAAATTGACATAGAACCACGAACTTACACTACTACTTGTTCAGGTCAAACTTGAAAATAATATAATGTCATTTTAGCAGCAGAGGCGGGTTGCCAAACATTGCGCATTTTCGTATTAACGCAAAAGTGATACCAAATCTATCGGAAAAGTTAAAAGGACGTTTAAGGTGTCCGGGAATTCGGACGAATGTAATTCAGCTTCTAGCCAATCGAAACTAGTCAACCAGGCTGGCATGTTTCATGCATTACCCTCCGCTCGCGAACAGAAACTATCCCAAATAAATATAAAAATAATCTGTTCAAGAAAATAACTCACTCTTTGGGTTATTGATGTTGCTTCCGGAGCGAGCGGAGGGTTAGTTTGGGTTAGGGCAATGCATGAAGTAAAACATTTGACGAATCCATGCATGCAAGTGAATAGTGTATTCCATTCGCAAATCAGGGTGCATTTGCATTAATTTACTTAAATAAAGTAAAAAGATAAACCCTCGTTATGCACTGTTTTTACCAGTGAATTTTTCAAAAGGAAACTGCAGCAAACGCTTTAAGAATAAATCTGGCAACATAGTGTCTTCTGAAAAATTGAAGTTTCAGCTATTGTGACAAATGACAGTAACAATTCAGGGTACAACTTAGCACAAATGCCGCCTCAATGACATCGGATTATTTGTCTTTTAAATTGTTATAATTTTTTTTTGCAAATAAACAAAAAGAAAAGGAAAACGGCACAAGTCACCAGAAGCTGAGCACAGTAAAAAATATGGCGGGGCTAACTTTTTTTTTGAAAAAGCGATCTCGAGGAATTTTCAACATTTTTGAAAATAAGTTGCGACATCACGCAGCACAAACGTAGCAGAAGTCAGCACAACAAAAAAAATCCAATAATCCAAAATGGAAGAGAGAATTATCACTTTTTGCTATTTAGGAATACGGAGTGTAGGTATATACGAATTTTATTTTTCCGACCTATTTTTCAGAACTTTCAATGTTGTATAAACACTTTCATTAAAAACATTTTTCTCGTGGTTTATTTTATTATCAGTATATAGAATATCGCATTGATTAATCGTGGTAATTTAAACCATCTGACTGAAAGGAAGCACCTGGGATAACAAAACTCCTCCAAGAGTTGTTTATGCAGAATTTACGTGCCTTATTTTTCATAGTTGCAAATTCTTACTTGTTTGTTTGCTTATGGTGTTTAGGTTGCTTTAATTTATCGTTTATCGCTTTCATAATATATGATTACCTATATTGTTTGTTAGGCGGTGCACAAGTATTTTTATGCAGGTTGCACTAAATACGCCTGATCCGAGAATGATATTGTTTGAAAATAACAAACAACCTTCATTTAATAGAAGAGATTTTTCTTATAGTTTTGTTTCAATTAAGGCCGCGGATCAGGTACCGGAAGCCGGGATTCGGGGGGATATTTTAAAAATATGTCTCGGATCCAAAAAGCGCAACTTACGATTTGCTCATGAATTTTTTGATCGCTACTAGTTCGGAAGCCTGTAGCAAGTTCAATTTTAGGGCCATGAATATGGCAAATTGTTAAATAGGAGAAAACATTGTAATACATGCTTCTTGACTTTGGCCTTACTTTGTGTTTAATTATTTTGTTTTTGCGTGTTCCTGTTTAAGAGGATTAGATAAATGTTCACTGGAGTACGTTTACGCATCAATAGTGCATATTTTGAAGTGATTTCTTCAATAGAAAAAATAATGTGCTTCTGGCTCTGGCTGCTAAATTTAAATTACTGCGGTTTTACTGGTGCATGAATCACGTGGATGGTCGGATTCCTGCTTGAGTGAACACAGAGAACAAATAAGCTTTTCTTTATTGAAATAAATTCGCGCGTTAATTTGTATTTTGCATCTGAATTATTCTATATTCCCTAGAAACTAAGAATAGCTTTTATGTTACATGTTATTTCAGGGGCATTGCGTTGGTATTATTGTTTGTTTTATTATTTTTAATTCTCGTCGCACACTTTTTTCTTGTAAGATAAGGCTGATTATATTGTTGTTATTAGAATGACATCAATGAGCTGAGGGATATGTTGGAAGAACTGCAGGAAATATCAAACAAATCGGGCTTAAGATGAACCTAAACAAAAGCAAAATAATGACCAGTGAAGAGACAGCACACTGTCAGACTGAAAAAAAAAACAAACAACTGAAATATCCCGGAGAACAAGACTTAGCTCGGCAGCATTCGGTAGGCTAGGCTACATTCTAAAATTCTAAAGCATTCCAATTAACCTTAAGCGAAAAGTCTATTAGGCTTGCATACCACCCGTCACAACATACTAACAAAGAGGAGTGCAGAAAGACTTAGAACAACCCAGAGAGCCATGGAGCTGGCCATGTTAGGAATCAGCCTAGGAGATCACATTAGAAATGGCGAGATTCGAAGAAGAACAAGGGTAACGAATGTTGTGAGAAGAGTAGCCGAACTAAAGTGAAGATGGGCAGATCACATTCAAAAACAGCCTACAAAGAGGAATGCATGATGACCCGAAAAGCGATGGCGGGATGACACCTAAATTTAAGGATAGCGGGGAGAAACTGGCTTCAAACTGCCCTAGATAGACCGACATGGAAGCTACTGGAAGAGGCCTTCATTCAGGAGTGGGTGGATATAGGCTAAGGAAGGTGTTGAATTGGGAATAATCCAAATGGCTGAATCTAGACAAAATTAGCTTAATTTTCTTAGAGTAGATAATGATGATGGATGGACAGCGGACACTTTCTCTCCCCGAAAAACTTCCAAGTTAGAAATTTTCCGGGAAGAAATAAACCCGAGAACATTCTGCAAGGTCCCCGAGACTATTTTCAATTCCACATGAATAACTTCTTCCAGAAGAATTCTAACAGAAGATGGACATGGACTTTACAATTACTGACAAAAGGCGCATAGTCAGAGCTGTAAAAGTTGTAAATAAGATGACTACTGGAAGCGACCATAGAATGGTACGAGCCAAAATAATAGTCAAATTTGGAAAAAAACGACATGGAATAGTAAGGAAAACTGACAACAGAGAATCTTGAACAAGCCCAATAGATCTAAAAAGTTTTCAGTAATGTATGTATCACCGAGCAACTAATCGGATGTGGATCAAAAGAAACTATAAACAGCTTAAACGATAAAATCGTTAATGCCCTGCTACCCCAAAGAAGAGACTGTTTTTTTTTAAGGTTATATTTCTAAACAATTTTTTTCTTGTTTTTGGGTATGCCTTGGGTTAGATTGGGTTAGCACCTGGTTAGTTTCTTTTTCTTGAGCCCCCGTAGCGAGCCGAGGGCTATGCGAAAAACTCTACTCTATATGCTAGCTCTGGTGCTAGTTACTCTGCTCAGAGTTGCGGGGCTGTCCCTAGATTCTTGTTGGAAGTACTACTGCGTTTTCTAAAAGTGTCGTGAAGTGCACCAAGTGTGCATGTTTCGATACTTGGACAACGTTGACGGTATAAGCCATATAACAGGTCACGGTATCATCTCGGGTATATTATAGGCCTTAGCCTTTCATTGCCTGTGGCACACACATAAAAAAATTAATAAATAAATTAATATTTTTTGAAAATACTCTAATACTATTAGGTTACTCTAAATAGTATTTAAACACGAATAATAATAATTCTAAGGGCTAAATATTGCACGTCTCTATAGCTATCAATTTTTGTTCAGTTTAGATAACTTATAATATGCTCGATGATAATACCTACGCTCGAAACATCACAACTTTGTGGATATTTGTTTAATTTGTTAGGAATCCTAAGGATAAATAAAACCTTCAAAACACACCATAATCTGTGTATATAGCGTAAAACTGCCAGTAAAGCAAATATTTACGTACTGGGTTGTCAGTATAATGTTTCCTTCTCTGTATTTTTTTTATGTGATATCAATATTCGCGTTGATGGCTAATAGGTATAGATATTATTATAGTAACTACTTTAAAAACAGGATTGCTAATATGCATGAATACCACTATGACTATGGAGACTGTAGGGCGTATTCATTTTGTAGGTTATGCAAGAGGTTGAGGGGGGCAGAGGAAACAACAAAAATTCTCGTGTTTAAAAAATTTACAAAATTTACTTAGTGGCTCTTGGGCCAATCAGTGTGCGTGCTGCAAATAAGCTTCGCACAATTTTCATCCATGTAGGAAGATTATTTTTTAGGGCGTCGCATCTGCCCCTGTCAAGTTTGACATTTGACATGCCTTCTGTCAATTTTTATCCACGTAGGCTACCACATCTTAGCTTATGTCACCTGTCAAGTGTGGCATTCGCATCTGTCATTTTTCAACCACAGGTCATGCAAAATAGAAAGAATCCTAAGATGCACAGATGAAAGAAAAGGAGAGTCAGTGTACGACAGAGCGAAGACCAAATTTTAGTAAAGAACACTCCGCCTAGAAAATAAAAGCGGAATTGGGTTAGCATACACGGTCGCTGGGATAGGTACTAGTCCTGTTTACCTGTTTTGTTATTTATGTAATAGTTATGCTTTTATTGTTAGAGTATTTATGGTTGGGATAATAATAAGCCAAGCCGGCAATAAAATTAGGTGTGGGTTGCCCATATTTTAAGAGCATGTATTACATAATTTAAAGAAATAAATTGGCAGCACTTGGCTAATACACAATACTATAAAAAAAGTTAATACAAATTCAACTTTCAACTATATCAAGAATATAACAGGACAAATATCACAAAATATTACATAAAGGCTAAAGATAGGTAATTATATTTATTACTTTCATGTTGGTATTTCTTCTATTCCCGACAGGGAACCCTCGGTTAAATTATCATCACAGCTTTCGTCTGAACTGCTGTCATTGTCATGCAAATTTATTATTAACTCATCTACAACAATATCCACCATAGGTTCGTTTACTATATACTCAATCTCAATTCTCTTTGTGCATTTTCAAAGCGTGATTTCCACTGCTGCACCGTAAACTCGGTTAATTTCATAACATCTACCAAGTTAAGAGTTACGTTCCTTCTAGACACAAACTCCTTCATCTGTGCCCACACTAGTTCAATAGGGTTAAGGTCAGGATAATACGGAAGTAGTCGAACCCCGGTGTGTTCCGCACTGGAAAATATATCATCTGTCGTATAACTTTTCGCTCTTGGTTTCGCGATTTTAATGAGACTATAGAGCTCCGCTTTTAACATTTTATCGCCAAATGGAATGATTTTGTGGCCTAACCACTTTTTCATGTCTTCTTTCTTTGTTAAAGATGTACTACATTGTTAGGGCGTAAATTCGGCAGTAGGCTGTTTTTACCCAATTTTCATAATTTTCACAATTCATCTCATTATGGTAATCCCCGCAATACTGTAGTGTGACTTCCATCTGGCATATGAATTTGGCACAAAACCATCTTCTCCTCCAGCGTTCACTATATTAGCCGTGTTTCTTTTGATACAGGATGTCTTATACCTTCGCCAGTTTCGTCACTCTAAGATTTTTGGATTATATGTGATGAATGGAGGGGCGGTCCATGGAAGCACTGCTTCCCCTAAAATATCATATGCCAAAAAAAATTTCTAGCATCGTAATGAATTGCAAGGTCCAGCCTCTAGAAAATAATAAGGCTTGCCAATACCGCGCGAACTCATAATATGCGTAAGCAGCATTTCAAGTTAAATATATGCATCGAGAGAAGACAATAGCACATTACTCTATCTATGTCATACGGATAACAATGCTTCCAGCGTTTTCTTAATACGTCACCTACCAGTGCGTCGCGGCCCATTCCTCTCCGAGCTTTGATAAGCAGGATCTCCAAATGCTTCTCGGGTTACATACGACATTTTCGGGGTCAAATGCTGAAGCCTAGAGATTAAGTTCCGAACGCTTTACCGCAGAATAAGCAGTTGTGTTGATTAAATACGCGTTCATGTGACGTCCGTACTTGTATAGTTTGTGGAAAACCAGGAATTTATTTTTTGATTTGAATAGATAGACACCAACAAAAACAGAATTGGCTTTGAAAAATGTTGATATAATGATATCCAACAGTTTTGTGCCAAAAGGAAGACGTGTACGCATTCATAATATTGGACATTGAAACGTGATACCGTTGACTATTTTATCAAATTTTGGATCAAATTTATCAAGAAATGAAGAACAGTTTCAAGAATTTCCGTAACATAGACTTTCTCGAATTGCGTCCAAAGGAACATATTTTTCGGAATAACATTTATTCCTTCTTAAAAACAATATTTTAATACGGTTTTGTTACGTTCGGAACGTATAGCTTCAAAAAAATATGGCCAGTTAGTAACATTTTTGAAAAAAAAAATGCATTGGATAAAGCATGTTCAGAGGAAGTGAAACTATGTGAGTTGATCTTGATAATTCCAGCTACTAGTGCCTCCGTAGAACGTAATTTTTCAACGCTAAAGCGGATAAATACTTATTTGCGAAGGCCAGTTTTTATAAATTGCTTCCCTGGTTTCAAATTCCACCGCACGCCACTGGATGAATGTGTATGTTTCATCCATATAAACAATTAGGCGTCCTTCTGGACGGTAAGCTTTAATTTTCTTTACAAATTGGATTCGAAGATGTCATACGTCAGGTTTTTCCATTAAAATTGTTCTCTTGGTTTTGGTTTTTCTCCAACGAAATCCATTTTTTTATTTCTCTCCTTAAACTGCTCACGTATCCCTTGTAATTGTCATTACTTTGAAACTCTATAAATTCTCGCTAGAGGTACTTGTTTTCCTGTTTTATGGAAACTGTTAACTGTTCTGCGTAATACACCTCGATAAACATCGTCCAAAGCTATTTTGTTTTTGTGTTTTCCCTTTTTTTTGTTTGGCGTGGAAAAAGATGTAACTGTAAATCGACATTTTTGGCTTCCCTACTTAATTCGTTTAATTGTGTGTAGACTAATCTTTGCAGCGACTGAAACACGCTCGTGCACTTTACTGAAATCAATTGCTGGTCTTCTTACATCTGCTTCATGTTTCATAAACTGTATAAGGTTATAAATTATTTCGCCGCTTTGACCGTTTAATACTCGCCTTTCAACTTTGCTTTTAAAATACATGATTACAATTAATTGATATTAATAAATTAATTCGCAATAAACGTCCTTCTTTTTTAACAGACTGTACAGAAATGTGTGTGTCAAAAGCTCAAAAGCCAGATAGCCCCGCCCACCTGTTTAAATTCAATAAGAACTTAATAAGAAAGGCCAGGACTGTCATTAAACATGTAAATTAAAAGAGTAATTAATATTCACACACATAAAGTTACCACACTAATGTAAATACAAACATATAAAAAATACTGATCTTAAACTAGAAAAATATAATAATATAAACACAATCAATCAAGAAGAAAATTAGGTCCAATATATGCGTAAATCATAGCACGCAAGCCCAAAGTACGATTTTCTTAGACCTTTGTATTGCCTTACTGTCACAAAATACAACTAATCAGGGCAAAATTAGGCAAAGATAAAACATTAGACATAGACATAGACATAATTTATTGGTGCATTACTTCCCAAAGCTTACACAGGTCAACAAGGAAAATTTCACAGGAATCACAAATAATTTACAGTTGTATACAGGTTAACAAAAAAAGAAATAAAAAAAACATTAGCAGACATTACAAATCTATAAAATCATTGTTAACATATTCCTGAGACGAATAAAAACATTTACTTATAAGATATTGTTTAATGTTCTTTTTAAAACTATTTAGGGGTAACATTCTCACAGTGAGCGGAAATAAATTGTAGAATTTAGGACCATAGTATGAAATACCCGTTTTTATTTTATGTATTCTATGGAAATCTGTATAGATATTAGATCGATTTCTAGTGTTGTGATGATGAATATTTTGATGTGTTTCATAGTTCATTATGTTTGTCTTAACATTCAGCAGACATTGGAAAATATATAGGGACGGCACGGTTAGAATATTATATTTAACAAAAATGTCTCTGCAATCAGCTCTATAGCTCATATTACATATAACTCTGACTGCCCTTCTCTGCAGTGCGAAAACCCGATTTATATCTGCAGCATGCCCCCATGGACGCACGCAAAGAAAACCGATAACGCAACCCTTTCTGAAACAGTCTGAATCAGGACCCTGAGTGCATGCACCCCCGACGCTACCCGCTTACAGATCTCCCCAATGTGTGAGTCCCACTTCAGTTTGGAATCAATACTGATTCCTAAGAAATTCACAGGTTCATTTCCTGGTACATCCAATTTACGTGTCGAGAGGAATAATTTTTGGGTTTTAGATGCATTCATGCTTAGTTTGTTGGTAATAAACCAGTTTGTGAGCCTCAGCTCTATCTCTCCTAACATTCCCTGTAACACATCCATAGACTCCGCTCCTTTTATGACCGTGGTGTCATCAGCAAAGACCAGAGTGTCAGCATTGGGAACGCTGCTCTCCAGATCATTAATATAGATCAAGAAAAGTAGCGATCCCAAGACTGAACCCTGGGGAACGCCATATCTTTGAATAATAAGGTCAAAACTGATCATCCCAGTATTCGGACAAAAAATAGTAACCTTTACTAGCCATCATGTTTTTACTTCATTTCGAAATGTTTTCTCTCACGCAATATCCCTCCCTTAAAAACGAGGAATATTGCGTGAGAGAAAGCATTTCGAAATGAAGTAAAAAACATGATGGCTAGTAAGGGTTACTATATGTATAGGAAGAGGTATGGCGTTTATGTTTGTGAATCTGTGCTGTGAGCGAGAAGCAAATACTTATTCCTAGGCTTATGAATTAGGTTCACACTCCAGAATAACAGAGGTAAGGGTTCAAATTGTATTGGATATAATATAGTGTCGTCTGCGAAAAGAGTGAAGGCGCCACTGCATTTTACTCTAGCTATATCATTAATATACAACATAAATAGCGTTAACCATGGATAAGCCTCATCAACAGTACTGACCTTTGTTTTCTGTCAGATAGATAGGACTTAAACCAACCAAGAGAAACACCACTAAATCCATAAAGCTCAAGATTCCGATCAGATAGCTTCGTCAAATCGCAGAACACCGCCCAGAGTTTAGAACAGAATAGAGTCTATCCAAGAATGAAGACTAACTGTGTCACTTGTATTTCTGTCTTTTTGGAATTCAAATTGATCAGATGTTAAGATCCCGTTTTTAACTAAATAAAGATAACATTCTCGATTTAATCATTCTCCCAAAAATCTTTGCCAGAGTGGGAAGAAGGGATATAGGCTGAAAATTAGAAGGAGAATCAATATTACCTCCCAGATAACATTCTCGATTTAATCATTCTCCCAACAATCTTTGCCAGAGTTGGAAGAAGGGATATAGGCTGAAAATTACAAGGAGAATCAATATTACCTCCCTTATGAATTGAGATAACTATGCCTTCTTTGAGTGACTGTGGAAAATATCCATGTAAAAAGGAGTGATTTATAGTACCAGCTTCAATCAGCGCCAGCGTCTGCTGGCGCTCTGTATCTGGCTGTAATGCATTCTTTACCACAATTTACCAAACTTTATTTATATATTATTAACTTCTCTAAAAATCAAAATCTGGGCCATATCAGTTTGAAGAGCTATACTTGCTGCTTACTCTGCGAGTAATTTTGGATAAGTTATCATTTAAATTTGAAAAAAAAATCGGGATGTATGGAAACGAATAATTATATCTAGAATAATTTTTTTAAAAATTAACTTTTTTAAAAATGATAAATTTTGAAAAGTTTTAGGTAATTGTGACAATAGAAAGTAGTCAATACTTCTATAATATTCATATCATCTGCGCCATCAAAAAGGCAATATCAGGAGTTGTTATCAAAAAACGCGAATCACGTGTTATAATCTTGACCTAGAAATTATTTGTAGTATTGATGAAAAAAGAAATATATCGTATATTGTGGTTTACAGATTAGCTTTGGCAAATACGAGCTCTATCAGCATCGACGATAATATCGGTTTCAAGTGGCAAATACACATATATCGAGAAAAACAGCGTATTGACATAGCCCGTATTCATATATTATGTAGTACATATAGGGTGACATCAGTTTGAAAACTTACAATAGCTATATTTTCTGCACTAAATAATATATCAAGTATTTTGGCACCCTCAACCACTTAAATCTTAACAGGTACTGCCTCACTTGTGACATCTCTCTGGAAAGCTTTTCAGCGATACCAAAATTAATAAAATTTAAGTACGAAATGTTAGCCAAGTTTTGAGAAAATATTCTAAAACTGGCTTTTGCAGAATTTGGCAGGAAAAAATAGAAAATAATGGTAAATTACGAAAAAGGATCCCAAACCTAAATTAAAACATGTTAAAATTCTCTATTTTTTACAATAACGCAAATGCTTGTTTTTTGCCCATTTTGTAAAATATTCAATATAATTTATATATTGTGATCTAGTAAAATGCATAAGCTACTAAATAAATTTCACTCTGTCCTAAGTTTGAACTTGAACTTGGAAATTGTTATATAAACATTAAAGGCAAACTATAAACAAAGCGAGCAGTGAACGGGAGCGATTTTGAACCTTAAGCGAGTCAACCCTTTTTATAATATAAATACGCTACCGAGCCTTCAGTTCGGCAGGCTTTTGTCTCACCTAAAACCAGCTCCTAGGTTAGCTACATAGCTGCTTCAGGTTCTATCCGCTCCTAGGTTAGCCATATGGCTGCTTCAGGTTCTACTCCTTTACTCCTGACCCAAACCTAGTAATTGGTTAGCCACATGGCTGCTGAGTCTAGGGGTTCCATAACCGCAGTAGTAAAAGTCAAATCGATGATAAGTTGTCAAAGTTCTGAGAAAGATAAGTTTCTAAGTAGAGTCTGTTAAATAGTTAAAAAGTTTAGGGAAATATTCAAGTGCTCTTTCACCTTAAAGAAAACACATCATAAAACTCTTAAGAAAAACTATATTTATAAGACAGTGACCAAAGACCTATAAACAATTAAAATACATACCTCAAATCGAGAAAGCATGCGCGCCTTAGTAATCTGGTATAATAGAATTTTATTACGTTTCTGACCAATAGACATTGTTAATACTTTCTCGTTAAGTTTGACCAATATACGTTGTTATTGTTTATCCGAAGTGCTTTCTTTATCATCTCTTCTTACCCGACGTAAATCAATTCCGGACCCTCTGAACTATACCCCTGCACGCTATGCAAGGGGTGTCATCACGGACAAAACATACAGTAGCAGATTGGGGGAAGCGTTAAGTTTAACCAAGAGACCCCCCCGTCATTGTACTATTCGTGACAATATTTTGGATCATTTAAAATTTAATTTGCTTGCTGTTGCCATCACTTGCACACACTATATTTCTGTATTTTTTCTTCGAATATATTTTTGGAAGGATGAGAAGAAATGATTTTTCTGTATGGTGCTCAGAGTATGTGCTATTTGAGAACTGCCATTACCTTTAATGAAAGGCATCTTAACAAAAACATCAGCCACATCTATATAATAGATTAGGTTTCAAAATGTCAATAAGCTGGATCAGTTGGTAATAAAAAAGGACATCAACATAGTTTTGGATGAAGATATGCATTTTGAGTTATTGGCCAAGTTTCTAGAAATGCAAAGGTGTCAACATGTCATTTAGTAGCAGGTACCATCCAGAGAATCTCTTGGGAAAGGAATGAAAATGCATACATTTCACTCTTAAAATACTCTAGGGATAATTACAGCAACATCCGAATTTATAAAAAACATTTGCTTCAATGATGAGTCCTCATTCCTATGATCATGTGAATCAACAGAACTATTGCTACTGCAGTGACGTTAACCCGCATCTTTTTACAGATTGATTGCTTTTACAATTGATTACGCAATATCCCCAAAAAGCCAATGTTTAGGCGGGAATCCTGGGCGACAATATTATAGGACTTTTTTTATTGAAGGAAATATTTAACCGGACAAGTTTATGCTAAAATGCTCAACCAAATTATAGAAAACTTTAGAACCAAATGGATTTACAAGGCAATTCAAATTTGAACGAAGACCTTCTGCACGTCCAGCCAGATGGTGCACTTCCACACAATGCTGCTGTGACGAGAGAGTGGTTGGACCAAAATTATCCAAACCAGTGGATTGGAAGAAGATTTACAATTGAGTGGCCGCCTAGATCACTTGATCTTACCTCTATGGACTTCTTTTTATAGGGTTGCATTAAATCACTGGTTTACAAAACCCAGCCAGCCGGCTTTTCTGGAATAATTACGTCAGATGATAATTGATGCTTGTCAAAATATCCCAAGAGACATTTTTCAGAAAGTTAGGGATGCATTTGAAAATTGAATTTATTTTTGTTCAGAACAAAATGGAAATCATTGTGAGCACTTAATAAAATAGTTAAGAATGCAGCAAAAAGAAGTATTGCGTTATTGCAAAAAAAAAATGGAGGGTTTTTGGCACGATATCACTTGTTTTAATTTAGGCTTAGGACCCTTTTTCACCATTTACGTTTATTTTCTATATTTTTCTACTAAAGCTAGTTTTTTAAAAAAATCTCAAAATTTTGCTAACATTTCGTATTTAAATCTTATTAATTTTGGTATCGCTGAAAAGCATTTTTGACAAGCTTTCCAGAGAGGTCAGAAGTTAGGTAGTGCCATTTACGATTTAAAGTGGATAAAGGTTCAGGGGTGGGTGAGGGTGGTCTGCAAAATACCTCATTTTTCCTCTCGCGTTTTTGTAGAAGTGGTATTTTTTGGTTTTCTAATATCTTTTTTAATGTAGAAAATATAGCCATTGTAAGTTTTCAAATTGTCACTCTATAGTATGTACTTTTCTAGTTTAAAATACAATTTGTTTCTTTACTTATAAATACACTATACGATCAAGTTGTGATGTTTCAATGTCGTCGGCTAAACAACCCAATTTGCTGATAGGTCTAGAGCTAGAGGTAACTTTAACTAGCCAACACAGTTAAATCCCAACCAGGAATTTCGAAAAACCATACAGTTTATAATATGGCTGGGAATTATTAAAATATAAGTATTCGAATAGTCGTTTGGTATTTTACTCGAATAGTCGAATAATTCGAATATTTATTTGAATAATCGAATATTCGAATTGCCGATTTTTTTAACTAACAAACAATTTGAATCTAAATTTAGAATAGTCGAATATCCGAATATTGGAATTAATCGAATACAGTTCTGAGCCCTAAATTATATTTTAAAACAAATCACATGTCTATTATGTGTGTGTGTGTACATCTACATACATTAGAAGGCCTGGATGTTGGAGGAGAAATGGACTAAAAATGTAATTTTTAACAAAAAGTCATTCTTCTTGATGAAAGTTTATGCTTCCCGCAAAAATAGTAAAATACGGTATACAAAGCAGATTTTTGATTCTTTTTAAACAAAGACTGCGAAAACATGACATTCAAAATGAAAATAATTTTGAAAATGATCTTTTTAAAACAGGAAATTTAAAGAGGGGTAAATTTAAATTACGAACAAAAAGCCATATCTTTTTTGGTGCGATAAACATTTGAATAGTCGAATATTCGAATTGTACAATATTCGAATAACCGATTAGTCAAATATTCGAATAATAATATAATATAATTCCGAGCCCTAGTGTGTACCTCGCCCTGCTTGAATACAATATTATATATTTTATATACGCGCTATAAAATATTGTGTAATTATCGGAGTATTTTCTGAAAGTGCTTGGGGATTATTTACCTTCTCTAAACGGAGACTAATCATTAATCATAGTTTTCAAAAGGCTAGGTTGCTATTTATGCAATAAGTTGCGAAAGTAATGTGTTTTAAGCACGCGATGTGAAAATGTGCTATGCACCGCGACGCCGAATTAAACGGCACGTCAAGGGCTTAAAACTTAATCGACGTGAGTGCCTCTGTCTTAGCCTCGTGAGCACATCTCTTCTTTGATAGCTGTTTTGTTTTAAGTCGTTTCCAAATATATTTAGCTCAGAAAGCTATTGTTTTTGATTTAGATATTTCGTACAAATGCAATATTTTTGCATTCAGTGGCACCGCACCGCTAGCTCCAGTGCTATTAAATAAAAATGTAAAAAGTGGTTCCGTGTTGCCACAAACTCGAACATCCTAATAATAAAACTAAGGATTTTTTTATCAGACTTTCCGTGCCACATCCGTATGACCAATCAGTTAGAGGTGCCATATCGTTGCCACCAACATTATGGCAGTACTTCCACATTGGTAAATCTCCAATCTATTTATTCATTTTGCTATTTTTAATAGGAATATTAATCCAGGTTAAGACCCGTAACGCGATAGCGCGAATGGCTCTTGTTTCAGGCATAATTGAAAAGAATATGTACATAAGTCCTGCGTTACGGGGTTTCATGTTTGCAAATTTCTGTATCGTACTTATTTTGACTCTGAAACTCTTCGCATTATCCATTCTGATATTGTATCTTGTAATTTGCATTCATCAATCGTTTGACCGCTTCGCATGAATATGTAATGCAAATATTTTGTATGACTTTAGATTGAATTCATACAGCGCCAGCAGCGGTTCGATTGACAGCAAGTTTTATTTTATAATATTTTTGCATTTGGCCTCTAAATAAAATTACACTATTTTATTGAATTATACTGTATCAATAGACCCTATGCGTATTTTCAATTCAAATTTGAAGATTTGGAGTTTGCCCCCATGATCTCCATAAAGTTAGTTGTGATAGGATAGGTTTGACATGCGTTGTGCCGTAATAATCGGTCCCGCCATATTTTCTTTGTACTGAGTGGTGCTCTGTTTATGCTGACTTGTGCCGCTACTTTTTTTTTTCTTTTAAAAAACAACTATTAAAAAAATTTGCCGCAATTTATTTTCAAAAATCTCCCATGTTATCGGATATATAACACCCACTTTTGAATAGAAAAAAACCTCCAGGTTCGAACACCACCGGCTCTTTAAAAGTTTTGAGGTTAAAACGAAAGAGAAACTAACCCAAATTAATGTAAAAAATCTGTTGAGAAAAATAATTCACTTCTGTGGTTAATTTGGGTTAATGTTAGTTTTTTCAGTTTTGCTCATGAAGTAAAGTATTTGACAAATACATATACAGTGTGTCCGGAAATACCGTTCGAATAATTTCAGGAGTCAGGAGTGATTCTACATGAGAAAACATGAAAAATTTTTCATACGAATCTGGGTCCGAAAATGCAGTTTTCAAGAAACAGGGTGTCAAATTTAAAAAAAAACGGGTTTTTATTAATATTAAGTCCAGTGGCGTCCTGGGGGCATCATACCGAATATTAACAAAAAAATGTGCACCACTGAGTTTTTTAAAACATTTTATATTTTTTTCTTATTAAGCAACTAATAAAAATACAATGTTTTTGCTTCTTGAATTATTTTCATATATTTTGCTTCGTTTTCGAAAAAAAAACAGTTTAATGCATTTTCAAACTTTTTTTTATTTTTTTTTTATTAATATATTAAATATACTTTTACCGATTTTGTTGAAATTTGGTAGTGTTATCTGTAATAATAAGGGGCTCAATTAGCCTTAATTAGTTTAAAAATATAATGTCCAATGGCGTCCCGGGGGGGCGTCATGCCGAACGTTATTGACAAAAAAATGTGTACCGCTGACTCTTTTAAACATTTTATATTTTTTCGTATTAAGCAACTAAAAATAAAACATTTTCGCTTCTTGAATTGTTTTCGTATCTTGCTTCGTTTTCGAGAAAAAAATTAAAACCAGTTTTTTTACATCTCTTTAGGGCAACAAATTCTACATCAAAAGCTGGTAGATAACCATTATTTTTCTGGAAATCAATGGTTTATTCTAGTCATAAAAATTATTATACATTCAAAATATCCCAGACGAAGCAGGATTTACCCATATGAACCATAATATGTGGGCCGACGAAAATCCTGATTTTTCAGTCACAGAGAAAAATAAATATTTATTACATCTCGCAATGAAACAAAAAGAAAGAAGAAACAATTCAACAAGTTAAAATGTTGTATTTTTAGTTGCTTAATACGAAAAAAATATCAAATGTTTAAAAAAGTCAGTGGCGCACATTTTTTTAGGTCAATAATATTCGGTATGATGCCTCCCGGGACGCATATTTACCCATCCTCACATACGACGGCACCAGGATGCTGGGTTAGGTTTTGTAGCGCTTCAAAAGCTCATTGATTTGGGCACCTGGAATACGCTGTTATATAATACTTAACTTTTCGCATGGCCCTCCGCTCGCTTCGCTCGCTACGGGGCTCAACAAACAGGAACTAACCAAAACTAACCCAAGATCAAGAAAAAAAGTGTTTAGAAACATAACCTTAAAAAAAAGCAACGGGATTTCAACCCGGGCCGCCGAATTGAGACCTATTTTTAAACTAATTAAGGCTAAATGAGCCCCTTATTATTGCAGACCAGAACACTACCAAATTTCAACAAAATCGGTAAAAGAATATTTAGGGTATTAATAAAAACCGATTTTTTTTAAAGAAAGTTTGTGGAAACTATGCATTTCCTGACCCAGATTCATATGAAAAAATATTCATGTTTTCTTATATGGAATCACTATATTATTCGAACTATTTTCGGACACCCTGTATACAAGCGATAGGGTACTTCGAGGGGTACTTCATTCGTAAGTCAGTGTTTATTTGCATTCATTCACCTGAATAAGAGAAAGAGATAGACACAATTTTTCTACCTTCTTGGAAGGTGAAACGAAACTGCAGCAAACATCTTAAGGATAAATTTGGCACCAAGGTATCTTCTTGAAAATTGGCGTTTTGTCTATCGTGACAAATGACAGTAACAATTCAGATTCAGGGCACAACTCAGCACAGATGACGCCCGATGCATTGCCATAGTTTTTAATGAAATGGGATATTTTTTTTATTGTTACACATTTGTGTGCAAAGAAACAAACAATAAAGAATAGCAGAACAAGTCAGCACGTAACTCAACATAACAAAAACATCTTGATAAAAAATATTGCGTAGCTAACTTTTTGTTAAAAAGGTTGACGTATCTCCGGAATTTTTCAACGTTTTTGAAAATAAATTGCAGCACATCAAAAACTTTTCGAAAAAATTAGAACTGCTGAGCTAATTTTATGAACATTTTGTCCGCGCTTATTTGGTAAATAAATGTAGCCATATTTTTTAAGAAAATTGTGTTAAACATTGATAGGAATGATTTTTTTTCTTTTCTGTTCAAGATGTCAATAAATTTTGTAAGAAAAAATTGTTTAGAATTGACTATGTTCATTAGTCAAATTTCAAAATATTAATAAAAGAAGTAGTTTGGAACAAAATATTCTACCTAGTTGTCCAATTAGAACTCTAAATAATTTTTCAAATCATAAAGTAAGTCAAATGAGTCCAATTTTGACAAATGGGGATAAGAGTTATTCTAAAAAATCTTCTTTTTTGTAAATATTTCTATTATACCCTACGAAAATCAACACCAAAGTTGGCCTATTGTTTTGAAATATGACACACGAACATGATTTTGAATTCTGAGGAAAGGCACTTTGCCTACACAGGAAATAGAAAAAAATTCACGTTTTTGAGTATCAAATTGTTGTCTTTTTCTATATCAGATTCAACTAGAAATAATTCAGGGTTGAAATTTATGACTAAAAAAAATCCGAAGTTGACCATTTAAAAAAAATCATGATATTTTTTTACTTGGAAAAATTAATAATTTTGGCTAGTTTTTATTAACATGCATATTTTCTAACTGTTTACATCTTGTTTAGTCAAACGAAAAACGGTTTTCAAGTATGAATAATACACTTAGATCAATCAAATTCTAGATGGGTCAGCAAACAAAGTACTTCTTATTTCTTATACACTTCACAAATGTGATGGTCCATAAAACTAAACTTTACTGAAAAAATAACAATAATAAAATAATATAGAACAGAAACGAAACAAACGTCAACAAGTCTTGACGGGAGAATTACGGTCGTTTGCATCATCATCTCAACCCTGAAAACCATAGTACCTCGTTGGTGCAGGTTCCAGGGTGTAAATTACACTAAGTGATCCTAATGAAACTAAAAAGTACCTAAAAGGACTTGATGTTTCGAGGAACAAATCTACGTTCGTTGTCAAAAGGGGAAAAGGTAAAAGTGGAAATGATTAGTAAATTAAATTATAAACGATTTGAATAGCAAGACAATAAAAACTTCGGGCACTTTGTCAAGGACCAAAGAGATCCTATGTTTTTCTAGTTAAAACCTACGAAAACGAATCTTCTTCCAGACTATGGAACCTAATTTACAAAAAAAAACCCTCCTTCCAAAGTCCACGCGCTTTTACAAAATTAAAAATATTGCCAAATTTTTTAAACCGGTTTTTTTCGAAATGGAGGTTTTTTCAATTTTCTTTTTGTGTATCTTGGTTGCTACAATTAATTCCATCATCATCAGTGTCTGAAAGTTTCTTCAATATTTCAACTCATGCACTGAAAAAAAATGTTTTGTGATTTTTGTCCGAGTTCTGTTTGCTAGACTTTTCTATTTAGAAGTTTTCTGTTTAGTTTTTGTCTTTTTTTGTAGTATAATCTATTTTTATTTGAAATTTATGAAAAGAATAAAATTAAAGGAACAATGAAATTATGTTTGGTCCTCGTAGCGAGCGTCTATTGATTTCCAAAACATTACTCATACTTACATGCCAATTAGTAAAATAAATATGGCTTACTTATTAAATGCGTTCACTTGATAGGTCTTATCGCAGAATTAAAACGGAGTTGCTAAAATCGATTAATAAAATATTAGATTAATTTATTAAAATTACAATAAATGTACTGCATGCATTGCAAACGATAACAATACGATATGAAACAATATTTTAGTCCATTTTTCCTTCGTTTCTATGCTAAAGGTCTATAAATAGATTAAGGTTTGCTTGAATTGCAAACCAAATGCCTCTTGTTAAAACGATCATTAGGAATTTTTAGTTTAAGTATATTCAAACATGTCTATCTTGCTCTGATGCCGACAGAAAAATTGCAATGTTTATAGAGCGAAATATAAACGCTGGGCAGGGGCTATATTAGATATGACATTTTGTGCTATCGAACAATCGATTGTCTAAAATATTGTATGTAGGGTAGGTACCTATAAATTAATTTACAGTCCAGTTTTTAGTTTTGTATAAATCATTTATCATGGAAAATTGTAAATATAAAATATATAAACCGTTCTCAAAATGTGCACCTTCTTAAATCTCTAAAAATAGAACCACGAACACAATAATTTTCGGCGCATAATCTGAAAGTAACACAAAAGCATTATTTATCAGTTCTCAATTATCAGATCTATCACGAAAGTTCCTCAAATGTAAATATTATGTGTGTCATATTTTTAGAATGGAAATTTTAAGAAGAATTCAAATAAGTAAACAAACAGCGTTTCATTAGAATCCCTGTTTAACAAAGCAATCTCGGAGCATGCAAAGAGAACTTTGTTTCCATCAGAGATTACAGGTATTCCATTTAACCGTTACGATCGATGCTTTGATTTTTATTCTGTAGCGAATTAGTGGCAGTCGAAAATGTAATAATAGAATCAAATAAATAAAGTACTACCTCTAGTATTATTATTATTATTATTATTATTATTATTATTATTATTACGAGTAATACTATATTAATCTCCTACATCTGGTAGATTATGATATTTATCCTAAAAATATACTTATCAACTAGTACTAGAGTACAAATATTTATACCGTGCTAATACCTAGTGTTCTAGGGGTGGAAAAACCTCGCTCCTTTTCATTGCGGCATTGTGACCGGAATTTGTAAAACAATGTTTTCAAGATAAAAAAAATTTATATAAGGATTTTTAAAGAAAAATTAATCTTTACGGCCTATAGGCTTTTTTATGTTCGGCGCACACAAAACGAACATCCTATACGACTCAGCGAGCGGTGCGCGTGCGGAGAAGATGGTGGATGTTGGACTTAAAGCGCTGTAGGTTGTAGTTTTCGGGAAATTCGTTACTCGAAAGTCCATTCCAGAGTGAGGCAGTCCTCTAGATAAAGGAGTCCCGTAACACAACAGTCCCCGTACGACGCCCTAGGTGTTCGCAACTTAATCGTATGTTGATGAGCAGCTTGTGACTGACGGGTGTTCCTCTTTGGCACAACTTTGGGTGGAATCATAAGGGCCAGCTTCTTTGAACACCTTCCGTAGTAGTATCAATAGTATCAATAGTATGGATGTTCAAAACTATCAAGGTCTTTAGTCAACTCTGGGTCATCCACAAGATGGACTGCTCTCCTGTGTGTTGAGTCCAGTATCTTGAGCAAGTGTTTGGGTGCGAGCTCCAAACATTGGAACAGTATTCCAGTGATTGTCTTATCTGGGCCTAATCGAGCAGTAAGACCTTATGAGGTGTATACAACTTTTTAGGTCTAGTGCTCCTAGCTTTTGTACTGCTGCCTTGACGATTTTGATGACGTGCATTACGCCAAGACATGTTTTTTCTTCGTTGATGCCCAGCAAGCTTATGGATGAGGCCAGAGTCAGTTTTGTCCTGTCATTGATAAGTCAGGTCCTGCGGTGTTTGCTTTTTTTGAGAAGACAGCTGCTTGAGTATTTCCTGCATTAAACTGAACATTGATTTCCTCACCCCATTTCATGATGGCATTCATATCCTCATTGATGGCAGCAATCTAAATGTTCTGGCTCGCGTTGGGAACGAGCAGGTCATTGGAGTCCGGGACATGAATGAGGATATAAGAGTGTTGTCGTCTACAAAGCTGTAAAAGTTTGTCCGGTCTAAGAGATCGTTGATATAGAGCAAGAATAGTGTGGGACATAATATACATAAGGAGCTCCGGTATTGATTTGAAATTTCTCCGAGAGATGTTCATCAATACCAATTCGGATGCTTCGAACCCTTAAGAAATTGGAATGCCATAGAAGCAGTGCTGATGGTAGTCCATATATTATCAATTTGCATAACAATCCGTCATACTACACCCCTATCTTGTATGTTTTTATACTTATTTTATAACATTTTATAAAATTGTAAAAATTATTGAGCAACTGACAGACAAACCAACCGACAATTTTAATTTTTTTGCTAAAATTAGATTTTTTTTTACGTTTTGTGACATTTTAAGGCGATTTCCCCAAAAAAACTGCATCAGCCAATGTAAAGTTGACCGCACTGTTTTGCGATCTGTGATAAAAAGTATGCGGCTAGAACGTGGTTAGCTAGTTACCTGTTTTGATAGAATGTTATAATTCAAATTAAGACGAGGTAAAAATAAATTAAAATTAACCAACATTTTATTAGACTGCATAACCACAGAGTCGCTCGTTGCAACATTAGCTATTAAACATGAGTTATAGCTGAGCAAATTGATCACAAAAATATTGTCACGACTAACAACCATCCGAACGTTTTTGTGCTACCCTATAGAACTAGCCGCCGCCGCCGCGCCGTGCCCCTCGCTTCTCTGCCTGTATGAATCATCGCCCGGCTGGCCGCGAAGTTTCGGGATAGCTGGAATTATCTCGATGGCCTCGTCGAGATCATATAGAGTGGCCTCGGAATACTTCCCGAATATTCGTGATAGATTTGAGATGATATATAAGCAGACCGAAGGCTAATGTTAGTCAGTTAGTTCAGTTGATCATTGAGTGTTGAATAGATATTAGTGGTAAAGTTATAAGACTAGTTTAGTGAGTTAAATTGTATACAGTGGTAGTGAATAAAGAGAGTATTAGTTGAAAATAGCAAAGTTGTAATTCTGTTAAGAACCCACGGGAAAAACGTAACAATTGGTGTCAGAAGTCGGATTGTGAAGGGACCGGACTTGCGAAGTATTTTTCAAAGAAGAAGTACAAGTACGTCAACGAGACCGTTTGATTGCTGGATTCTGGTAAAGTTTTATAACATTCTATGGTCAATACAAGGCAACAAACAGCAGAAATGGAGCAAATAAATAAAATGTTGGCCGATTTCATGGATAATTTAAATGCTGAGAGGCGAGCGGATCGGGAGGAGGAGGAACGTAGAAGGCAAGCGGATCGGGAAGAGGATGAACGTAAAAGGCAAGCAGAACAGGACCGGCTTCAGAAAATGTTTCAAGATCAAGAAGATAAAAAGCAAGCGGATCGGGAAGAGGATGAACGTAAAAGGCAAGCAGAACAGGACCGGCTGCAGAAAATTTTTCAAGATCAAGAAGATAAAAGGCAAGCAGAACAGGACCGGCTTCAGAAAATTTTGCGAGACCAGGAAGAGAAAAGACAAGCAGAGCAGGACCAGCTTCAGAAATGGATGCTGGATGTAATTGTAGGCGAGCAAGGAAAATTACAGAAACTATTGGACGGACAAAATGAGAAATTTGAGAAAGAAGTAAACAATATTCAAAAAGAAGTTGGAAATGTACAAAAAGAAGTAGGAGACGTATAGAAAGAAGTGAAGAATCTACAAGCAGAATTTACCAGACTAAAACACCAAGCACCCACCGAGAGGGCATTCGCCTCAGGACAAAACATCAAACCTCCAACGTACGACGGTCAAACATCCTGGACAATGTACAAAAGACAATTTGAAGCCGCTGCTGTTGCCAACGGTTGGAATAATGAAGAAATGGCTACATCACTAGTGGTAGCGCTTCGTGGATCTGCCCTGGAACTACTGCAGACCATTCCCATCAGCCAACAAGGGAAATATGACATACTTGTAGCTGTCCTGGAGAGAAGATTTGGAGACCAACACCGAAGACAACTGTATCAGGCACAAGTAAAGTCATGGCATCAGAAGCCTGGTGAAAACCTGCAAGAATTTGAGGCAGACATTAGACGTCTCATTCAATTGGCCTACCCGGGAGCGACAGAGGAATTTCAAGAGGAACTTGCTGCCCAATATTTCGTGGATGGTATCAGAGATCCAGAAACTCAGAAAATGCTACGCCTAGCCAAATTTGATAACAGCAGTGAAGCTTTGGGTCGAGCGCTAGAAATCGAGGCGGCCTGTAACATCTCCAAGCCAAAAATCAGGGCCGTATCCATCCAGGAAGAAAAGCCGACAAACAGCTGTGAATTAAATGAGATGGGTGAAATTTTGAAGAAATTAACGGAAGTTCTGCAGGCCACGGCGAGATTCCGGGAGCCAATGGAAGATAGGCCACATAACCGAAATACATCAAGTCAGTGCTATAGATGTGGCAGGACTGGACATTTCAAAAGAGACTGCCGAGTACAACTACGGTCTAGATCTCCATCCAGAGACGCTAGGGCCTCCAAGTCAAATCAGGAAAACTTCAATTAGTCAACATTGCGGGGCGGGTGTTGGCTAAAGAAGATAAAGCCCCCAGGATCGTCTCCATAAAAAGCCTAGGAAAAGCCGCCGACAGTCTAACAATTACAGGAAAGATCAACGGAAGAGCCATAACAATTACTGTTGACACTGGTGCGGCGGTATCTTTGATAAGGTCCAACAGAGTAAATAGAGTAGTTCTACCCATATCAAAGAATGTAGTTTTACATACAGTTACCGGTGAGACAGCTGAAGTACTTGGGGAAATAGATATCGAACTTCAACCAGGATATGGAAATTCAAGACTACGCAGACTCCCTTAAGGAAAAGTTACTATACGTCCATGAATTAGTCAGAGAAAACACGGAGAGAGCCAGCGACCGAATGAAGACACGATATGATCTCAAAGCTAATTCTATGGGATTTCAGATGAACGATAAAGTCTGGTTATATAATCCACAAAGGAAGAAAGGAAGATCTCCCAAGATAACGCCAGTATGGGAAGGACACTATACAGTCATCAAAAGAATTAATGACGTTGTGTATAGAATTCAGCGTAGTCCCAGAAGCAAACTGAAAGTTGTTCACCTCGACAGACTGAAAGCATACCACGGACATGCAGTATCTGATCGGGACGATCAGGTTTAAGAGGGAGGCAATGTCACGACTAACAACCATCCGAACGTTTTTGTGCTACCCTATAGAACTAGCCGCCGCGCCGTGCCCCTCGCTTCTCTGCCTGTATGAATCATCGCCCGGCTGGCCGCGAAGTTTCGGGATAGCTGGAATTATCTCGATGGCCTCGTCGAGATCATATAGAGTGGCCTCGGAATACTTCCCGAATATTCGTGATAGATGTGAGATTATATATAAGCAAACCGAAGGCGAATGTTAGTCAGTTAGTTCAGTTGATCATTGAGTGTTGAATAGATATTAGTGGTAAAGTTATAAGACTAGTTTAGTGAGTTAAATTGTATACAGTGGTAGTGAATAAAGAGAGTATTAGTTGAAAATAGCAAAGTTGTAATTCTGTTAAGAACCCACGGGAAAAACGTAACAATATAATCAAAAAGCTTCCTGAAATACAAGTCAGGAAAACACTTTCAGGTGTCATTTATTACTGATTTATTTTGGTTTTCAATTTAATTATTCATTTTATTTCTGTACTGAGGTTTATTTTAGTGTTATACTAATACATATTGAATTTTTGACTCTACTGCTTTGTTGTCTGCAAGAATTATTCATATTATTTAGGTATGTATTTATATTATCTATTTTAATTAATTTTAAGGTGCGGCCTTGGCATTTTACATATTTGTCCGGGGTGGCAACATAATTAGACCAGTGTTGACTCCGTGGTATTACTATATCACGAGTATTTTTTACAAGTCAATACTTATTCTACTTTCTTTATTGTGTGCAAGAACTAATGAAGTTTTTTAGGTATTTATCCATAAACAAGCCATGTATTTTAATAAAACTCTACTTATTCTAGTATTAGGTACTAATATTAATGATATCTATTACCAGGGGTAAGTATTAATGTCAGAAGTACCGAATGGCTATAAGTATGGATTTATATTACTTGCAATATTAATACTAATACCAGAGGTAATGCTTGGTATTTATTTGCATGCACTAGTGTGTGTATATAAACTTTCTGGCATGCGTTTAAAATTAGTATTGAAAATTGAAATTTTTTACGCTTTTACTTTTGACTTCAAGTATTGATCTGTATTACCGTGAGTATAGCTCTTGTAAAAATTAGTATTGAAAATTGGTATACCATTACCGTAATATTTATTTACTACATAGTGAATTTGGTAGCGATCTCAACATTAGGAGTACATTTTTTAATTTTTTTAATTATTTTCTGCAAGTATTGACATATACTCGTGATATTAGTTCTGATGGCCTAGATAATTCTTGGAACATATTGGCACTAGACTGATACTAATTCAACACAGGATAAATGTCGTAAGGATATCAGAATTGTAGCGATAAAGATACATGTTGTAACGGTGTCAGAATGGGGCAAGCTATATTAAAAATTAAATTATTTGGATTGTGAAGCGAAAACTTATTTAGACGCACACTTTTTCGTGGGTAGTGAATAGCCGTCACCCATTAACGCTCAAAGCTGTCCACGCTCGGCTACTTAACGCTCAGTCGACTAAAGTCGGCGTCGACTTAGGCCAAGCGAGAGAGAGACACGGTCAGCGAGGCGATTTCAGTTATCACATGCCTATTATTTCATTCTTATTTTTCTCGAAAACAGCTGCGAGTGAAATTTTGGAATTTGGCACGTTTTTAGGCAATACTTGGGGCCCGCCGACGGAAAGATTTTTTTGGCGATGAATTTTCCCTTTGCGATTTATTACGTCTAATATGCGATTTTTTGAAATGTTCGCTTTGATACACGATAGCTGGTCAAAAAAAAATCAATGTCAATGAAATTCTTCCGAACCCTATAGAAATTGGAAAGAATAAAATTGCCAGTTCTTTTCCTGGGCGTGTATATTTTTGAAAAAAGTGACACTTTGGGTCGTTCTAGCGCCGAAAAAGTCGCGAGGATCGAAAAACCAAGACATTGTTCGATAGGCAATTTCTAAGAGAGAGATTCTCTAAACCCTTGTCTGTCTCGAAATTGTCGCGAAAATGTAGAAACAGCGATTTCTAGGTTATAAATTTCAAGTTTGTTTTTGCTAGAAAAGTGTTATTTTTAGAAAAGCCGAAAAATTTTGGAATTTGTGCTCATAAAGGCCCCTCGCGGGAAAGTTTTGGGTTAGGTTTGATTTCCTTCAAGCGCTTGTCTGCCTAAAAACCCACCTTTTTCACTCCAAAACTCTAATTTATTATTAAGAGATCATTTAGTAAATTTATCCTAGTTTTAAATTACTAACCACATTGTAGACTACCATCTCCAATCCTAAAATAAAGAATTTCCAAAACCACTTATTTAAATTTTAGGCAAACATGATTCTGTCTTGTACCTCTTTCAATTTCATTGTAAAACAAATTACAAGTGAAATGTCGTGGTCATTTTCGATGGCTACCCCGACGAAGCTCGTGAAAGCACCAAGTCAATAGAGCGATTGACAAGAGCGCCAAGAACACATTCTGCGGCAAATAATTTGCTGAATCGATGGTGCCCACTGTCTCAGGAGAGTTTTCTTGCAGATCCAACAACAAAGAGCTGGGATATTTATGCTTATGAAGAAATTGAATGAAACAAACATTGAGTCATCACAGCAAGCAGTGAAGGATGCTGATATCCTAAGAATCACAACAGCACTTAAGTTGGCTCCTTCAAATGAATACGTGACAGTGGTGAGGGAAGATATCGATCTTTTGGTGATTTTGATTGGCCTGTGTAGCCGTGATATACGACATGTCTCTTTCATGAAACCAGGAAAAGGAAAGGTGTCTCAAATCATATACGATTCTCCCTTCTCAGACAAAACCCTGTCAGACCATATATTGTTCCTGCACGCGATGAGTGGTTGTGACTCTACTTCTGCTCTATTTAATCTGGGAAATTTCAAAATTTTCAAAGTCCTGCAAAAGAACAATGACTTGGAGGCTTTCAAAGACCCTCGAGTTCGTCAGGACGAGATTGCCCAAGCAGGTAACATGTTTTTCCTGGCTTTGTATGGGAAAGGCCGAGAGAGCAGTTTAAATGATTTGAGATATAGGCATTATATATCATCATCTTACAAAAGCAAACCTAACATTGCCGCACTACTTTCCACTGAAGCACGAGAACACTCACTGAGAGTTTACTTTCCGGTGCAGCGGTGGTTATCTGTAGATATGTTCTATATTGTTGTGGAAAATTCATGTTTCTCTTGCAAATGCTTACCTTTTTCTCCACTTCGGCTCTGGCTCCATGGTGTAAATAGCACAAGTGCTAGTTTAGTGACCCTGACGAAGCTGAAAAACCTAAAAGAAACAGTCGACGTTTCGAGAAATAAATCTGCCCCCGTTGTCAAGAACCAACAAATCTAAAAATGAAAATGGTTAGTAAGTGCAAATAACAGTAAAAAGCTCGTGCAATTTGTCAAGTTGTGAATTGACTTTCACATTATTATTATTATTATTATCGTCATCTTGTCAAAGTTAATTCAAAACTTGAGCTTGCACGAGCTTTTAATGTTATTTGTATTTACTAACCATTTTCATTTTTAGATTTGTTCGTTCTTGAATACGGAAGCAGATTTGCCTCTCGAAATATCGACCGTTTTCCAGTTTCTTTTAGGTTTTTCAGCTTCGTTAGGGTCACCAAACTAGCACTTGTGCTGTTTACACCCTGGGGCCAGAGCCGAAGCGGCTCTATTTTCCAAAGAATTGTACAGTGAAGTGAAGAAAAGACCAAACATTGGTAAGATAAAGTGGTTATCTGGACAAACCATGTCTATTCAATGAACAACAAAAATACTCGAACAAGTGGGGGTGAAAAAAAAAACAAAGAGTGGTCTTGTGCCGGATGCAACCACGCCCAAACCAGCACCGGACTCAATACTTCAGCGCATTTCTTGTAAATGCAAGAAAGGCTGCCAGCGAAATTATAGATGCAGGAAGACAGGCCTTTATTTTTATTGCTCTCCAATATGTACAACGTGCAACGGGTTATGTGAAAACGAGCCCCCGGATGACAGCGTTGAGGTAGACGAAGAAAGGGGTCGAAGAAAGAGACCAAGACCTGTCTGACGAAAAACGCTTATACGATGTGGAAGGTGTAGCAAAATCACAAGGTATGTTTTTACGATTTATTTTATTTTCCCATTCAATATCCGATGCTTTTCATGGAAGAACCCGATCCTCTGCCAGAACCTCAGGACGTTCCGACGTCGAAGAGCCTCAGCCAGGATCTTCTAAGAGAAAACAGCTCCAATAATATGGTAATATAATAATAAAGTGATGGAGATAATGTTATTTGATAATAAATCAGAGTTTTGCAAATAAACAATGTGGAGATAAATAAACCACTGTTCAACTTGCGCTTGAGCCCGAACGGTTCGTCGGGGAAAAAAATGTAAAGAATGAAATTTGAAGGAAATTTAATGTACCTTCATTTTGAGTAGAAGTGAATTTCCAAAAAACTTGATGGTTTTGAAGTTATAAGCAAAACACTAAACCAAAACTACCATTTTTTACCTTTTTGCCTTTTTTTCAATGTTACGTTACGAAGTTTTGTTAGCAAACCTCAGATTCGGATTCAGCACCTCAAAAAACATAAAGAATGGGGAAAATCAAAAAACTACCTGAAAACTTTCCTACCAAAAATACTATTTTACTGCAGTAGATCTGTGCTATATAAAAAAGCTCTGCAACAATTTTCCGTACGAGATTGGGAAATACGAGAAAATCAAGGTTATTTCGGCAATTTCCTGTTTTTGAATATATAGTTTTAACACAGAATAAAGATTTTTTTTATTATGTGGCTTTCCTTTTGATGTATTCTGGAAAATTTGAAGGATTTACAATATTTTCACATGCCGTTTGGATTAAAATATGTAGATTTAAACCTACATCTAATTGCCTGAAATCTCATTGAAAATGGTATGAAGCACGAGAACTGGGTCAGAAACGGAAGGTCTGGACATTTTTTGATGATTAGAGGCAGCTCTGGTGGATTTTATGGCATATTTCGAAGTAAAATTGTACTTTAGCCAGAGACAGCTCTGCTTTAGTATATCAATGTAGTTTTTATGGTAAATTTAGTTGAAATCTCATTTAAGACGATATAAGGACGGAAAATGGGCCAGCCTCGGTTTTCACTTCAGTCGTATGGTTTTACAGCCGTTTTTTTTTTACTACATGCATAAATATTGCGCATAGTATTAGTGCCTAGTTTATCAGAGATAATACACGAGATTTATTGGCACTGTGGTTATACATTTTTGGAATAGTTAATTTTACCTACTAATTAGCTGCATGATGAATATTGCAACGGTAACGGGTAATTATACTCTTAAGTCATTACTTTTTCTTGGCTGTTGCATCAACAGAAAACTTCATCTTATAACACGATTCCGCTTAAATTCGTCAAGATATTCCCAGAATGCAGAATGCTATATTTTGTAGTTAGTATTCTATTTTTGAACCAGATAAAACCGGACAGTTATCGATATCTTTTAAGTCATCTACTGTGATGAAATCGAGAACAACGAAACAATGAAGTTAATCAAGCGTTGCCGAGAGAAACGGCCAGAGGAAAAAAAACAAATTTACCTACAAGTAAACAACTTTACGGGATAATGAAGTTAATAAAGGCGCGCTTCCTAGTTATTCTAGGACGGTAATATCGGTGATGCATACAAAATGTCAACGAAAGCACATAAATTTAAATGCAACCCCCTGCGCTAAAGTAATAAGTTAATTAAGTTTGGCATCATGATTCTTGACAGTTTCGTGTCTGCTAAAAATAGGTCGATTGCTGCCTGTATCCAGAATAAAGTGAGAAGATAATATTTCAGTATCGCACTAATTTGTATGTTGCACAATATTTTTATCTAGTGTCTGAAAGGTCTAGAAAGATGTGTATTATTAGTTAAATAACGGTAATTGTAGCCGGGATTGAAAAAAGAAATATATTAAAGTAGGCATTGTGCATTGTGTGAAAATCCACCACAAAATGTTTTGCTAATGTATCGCACATATTTTGAGACATAATTTAAAAAATTTACTTTTTGAGAAAGAATGGAGGTAGCTATCTCAATTTCATTACAAAAAAAAATCGAAATCGAAGCGGTAACGACACGGCAGGACCTACGTCCTGTGTTTAACCCTCCGTTTTACCACAAGAATAAGGAATTATTTTTGTGGTTTTAATATTATGAACACTCAGTTACCGACAGTTTCCACCGAAAACTAACCTTTCATTACTTATTATAAATAATTTATCCGGTAATAAACAGTTATAGATATTTTAACTCTGCTTGTAAACATTTGATCTTAATGTGTTGATAATAGAATAGTTTGGATATGAATTGTTTATACAATGTAAAATGTAATTAAGCTGAAAATCGAACCATATTTATATAAACACGGCGTTGATTTTCCCGAATATTTGCTGATTTACATCAGCTTTATACTTTTAAGTTTCTCCAATTGTGTTCTCGTGATAAGATAATGCCAAAGATAAACCTAGTACGTAATTTATGTTTATTTGGTATTTTATTGTAATTTATTGTTTCTAAATATTTAATCAGAAGTTTGTGACAATAAGAGGTCTGCTGTTTCATTCAGATGAAAGCAGTTAGTTTATATTTATCGTAGATAAATGCACTTATCCCTAGAAACCACTAAATTTTAAAAGGTAAAAAATTATTCCAAATAACTACCGTCCAATTGCCTTAGTTCCCATCATGTCCAAAGTCATGGAGAAACTGATCAACGAACAGCTCTTAAAATATCTCGAATCGACAGACATCATAAGCGATCGCATAGACGTATAAACTCTTTTATATATCTATAAGCGATCGTCAGTATGACTTCCGCAAGCACAGATCAGCGGGATAATTCCTGACTTACGTGACCTACCTATGGACCAAAGCCATCGAGAGCTACGGCGAATCTCGTGCAGTCCCTCTCGAGATATCCAAAGCATTTGATAGGGTGTGGCATCGGCATGACCGATTGTTAAGGAAATTGACGGCATACGGACTACCACCAGCACTGCTTCTATGGCTTTCCATTTTCTTAAGGGATCGAAGCTTCCGAGTTGGTATTGATGGACATCTTTCGGGAGGAATTTAAAATCAATGCTGGAGTTCCTCAATGGTGTATATTATCTGCCACACTGTTCCTGCTCTGTATCAACGATCTCTTAGACAGGACAAACAATTATATTTACAGCTTTTCAGACGACAGCACTCTTATATCCTTATTCATGTCGCAGACTCTAATGGCCGCTGCTCGTTCCTAACGCGAGCGAGAGAATCAGATTGCTGCCGTTAATCAGGATATGAACGCCTTCGTGGAGTGAGGTGAGGAAAAAAGTGTCCAGTTTAACGCAGGAAAGACTCAATCACCTGCACACACCGCAGGATCTGACTTATCGATGACAAACACTGACTCTGGCCATCCATAAGCTTGCTGGGCATCAAGGTAGAAAACAACATGTCTTGGTGTAATTACGTCACCAAAATCACCAAAACAGCAGCACAAAAGCTAAGAGCACTCTATGGAGCAAAAAAGTTGTATACACCTCATCAGCTCTTACAGCTCTATAAGGCCCAGATAAGACCATTTCTGGAATATTGTTCCCATGTGTGGAGCTCGGCAACCAAACACTTGCTCAAGATATTAGACTCCACAGAGAGAAGAGCAGTCCATCTTGTGGATGACCCAGAGTTGACTAAATACCTTGATAGCCTTGAACATCGAAGAAAAGTGGCGGACCTATCTCTTTACTATCGATACTACTATGGAAGGTGTTTAAACGCGCTGGCACTTATGATGCTGCCCAGAGTTGTGCCAAACAGAAACACCCGTCAAACACAAGCTGCTCATCAACATACGATTCTGTTCATCTAGGACGTCGCGGTTACGGGACTCCTTTATCTGGAGAACTGCCTCGCTCTGGAATGGACTTCGGAGCAACGTTTTTCCCGAAAACTATTACGTCCACTGTCTGCTCCGCACACGCACCGCTCGTTGAGCAGTATGGGATTTTCCTTTTGTATGTGTGCCGAACATAAAAAAAATTACTGTTGAATAAATTTACTTGAAAAGTATGAAAAGCCTGATTTTATTCGTAATAGAAAGCAGGATTTTCGAGATCAAAGCAAATTACATTTTAGTAAACATGAATCTGTAGATTTGGATGCAGTTCGCAAGACCGATATCAATAATTTAGTGAATTCTGCGAGACCGGTAACGTTTCGTGCGGCATGTTTGAGATAATTGCTGTTGCATTAAATCAATTGTGCTATACCATTATTTACACTTCGAAAACATTATGTTATTTATGCAGAACTCCTAAGCCGTTTATCGGCGATGGCTTGCTTAAACAAATAACAGTTAAATTTTGATATTTTGCATATGTTTCCCTTCTTGATCGCGTAAGCAAAAGGTGTTTGTTTACCCATCACATAGTTTAGATGAAAAACCTTATAATTAATAATAATGTACTTAATATAAATAGGTCCGAACGGTTTTTATTAAAATAATAAATTACTTTCAATTTTAAGACTTACCTACATCATCTTTCACCATAAAATCAATATTTCGCGCTCAAAGTTTACTAAGAGATGAAGTTACCGGCCTTGAAAAGTTTAAACTTGCCAAAATGCTTTCGACTGTTATAGCCGTTATCCGTTATAGCTACGCTTATTCGGGAAAAAACCAAACAAACAGAACAATAGCTACTCAGTTTTTCGTAACTTTGAAAACATATACTATACTAACATAATCTATTAGCATCTGCTGTGTAACTCAAGAATCCAGTGATAATACAATCTACCTTTATTTGCAGGTTACTACTGGCGAAAATGATTTGGACAAAGATGAAGTTAACATCATCAGCGGTGCCCTGGAGCTTCGCAGAAAGTCGGTGGCTGAAGTCATGACTAAGATTGAAGACGTATTCATGTTAGACTACGAGGCCGTTTTGGACTTTGAGACTATCACTGAAATTATGAGGAGTGGATATTCCAGGTATGACCTGGCTGTAGTAAAACACGTTTTAGGAGAAGATTCCCTTTGGTTCCATAACATAACATAATTTTTGTTCGATCATTTCCTCAGGATGTGTTTGAAAATTATAATGAACTTCCTGATCAGTTTAAATGATATGGATTGCATAATGTGTATCAAAATTAAGAGTCGATTTTATTTATGAGTAATATAGGAGTGGTAGTGGTATAGCATTTTCAACGCAAGCTTCTCTTTTTTGTTCTCTATTTCGTATCTGCACGAACCAATTTTAAAAGATTTAGAACATGGGTATAAAACAACAAAAGCTGCATAAGTATAGGATTCACCCACAAGCGTGAATCATCAGTGGCTGCCAGGTTTGATGACTAAATTCAAATTCATAATCTCTTTATTCGGAAAAATTATTTAGCCAATAGCGTCACAATATAAAACCTACTAAATATGTATGCATACCACAAGATAACGTTAATAAAAAAAACACTAAACACAAATTTTGAATTAAACTATTATTGGGACATAAATTCATCAATTGTATAGAGCTCCACACTGACTGACTTTTTTCTTGACAATGATATCTGGCGTATTTCCCTTAGTTGAGCTGACAAGCCATTAAAGACTTTTACACAAGAGTACGTGGGGTTCCGCTCCGTTAATGTGAGCCTATGTGCTGGAATTACATATTTATGTGCATGTTGTTATGCCTGTAGTTGTTTATGTATATGTCAAAACTGCATTTATTTCTAAACGGAAACGTTACACATTCAGAAATATAGATCCGGAAGAGTCAGAAACCCCATACGTTTAAAGCACCGAACATATTACGTTATATGTTGGTGTTTAAAGCTTCCCCTGCAAATCTGCCTGTTGCTGTATCCCAGCATAATACGCAAAGCTCTTTTTCAATGTAAAAGCCCTCTGACTGTACGCGTTCACCTAAGAACATCACCCTATACCTGAGTATAGAGTGACAATTACAACAAAGTAAACTGCATCATGTCCACACCATAATACTTTTTGAACACTCTAGAATATAGCACACCGAGTCCAATCTACATGCTCTGCCTGCCTCTTTCCTGTTCCCACAAGACCAGCTAGGTGTAGCCTTCAAGCTGTCTACTTCGCTCCATCAAATCTGCCAAATTGAACCCCCATATGAGAGCACTGGTGTCATCGACAGTTTTTCAAGTCAACCCACTCATTACCTAAAGTAATTGATAAATCATTAATGTACAGTACAAAGAGAGGAAGTGTGGTGACACTGCCCTCCGTTAACACTACTCACTGTTCTCGTTGAGGCAAATAAATCCAACCCAGAGCCGGTTCCCCAACTCCATAGCGCTCTAGCTTCTGAAGTAATACTGAGTCGTGCAGACAATCCAAAGCCTTTGACAAGTCTAAGAACTCCAGCTCTCCGTTCTCGAGCCCCCCACACTTTCAACGAAATCATAGATGACAGTCATAATAGATCGTCCCTTAAGAAATCCGTGTTGAGTTGGACTAACAAGATTCTGGACGAGAAAGAAGTCAGAACTCTCCCCCGCTCATAGCGATGGCAAAATTTTTTGAGACAGATGGCAGCAAGCTAATAAGACGGTGGCTCTCCATTAATGTAGGATGGCCTTTCTTAAATGTAGGTTCAACTAAGGCCAATTTAAGGGAATATCTATTCATCCGTTATTAATTATAAAACATATTAGGGAGGAAAATTATTCAGCACAGTCTTTAATGATGCTACTGGATATTTCATCGTGCCCTGTGGTATGCTTGTTTTTTAGTCTTTTTGTTATGGAAGTGATCTCATACCGTTACAGGAAAGGAAAACATTGAATTTGGGTTCGGTTTATGTTCATTTGGTCAGAGTTAAAATCTGACAGATTCTTTCACATATTATTTGGGGTATTTATTTATTTCCACATCCCTTCTATTTATCTAGTTTACAATTTGTCATACACATTTAGTCACTACTTTCGAATTCTATGTCCATAGTGGTATCTGCGAGGTCATAATGTTGCTTAGAAACATTATATTGCCCTCATCGTGACCACTGAGAACTTGTAGTGCATGTAGATTCTAGATGGTTTTTACACTGTACTATTTCATCCAATTGATAATAATTGAAGTTGTTTCTATATGCTTTCATTCTTTTGACAGGAAAGCAGTGGTCACGAATCAAGCCAAAGGTTTGGGGTTTGTATAAGTCTCATTGATCATTTACGTCTCTCTCATCACAAGCATAAATATTCGTCCAGTTCTGCTCAGACAGAGGTTAAATACAAGCCATTCTATTCTCAATACTATGAAAATGACCTCCTATTTACCCCAGGTGTATAGTACTGCCTGTTTGCTGTGTTAAAAAAATCTCACCTTCGGACCTGTGGGGTCCGATATATGAGTGTGCAATATCTCTGCTGAGAAGTTTTCCCAATTTGTGACAATATCAATACAAATTTTACTATGTCCACTCACTCTTGTGTAATCAACTACAAATGGAAAAATATTACACGATTCCAAGAGAGATAGAAAAGATGCTGAGATTTTATTGTTTATTTCAGTATCAATATTAAAGTCCGCTGCAATAAACAATACAGCACCTTCCAGGATAATCAATGACAAAGTGACCTCTGGTTTATCAAAAAATTAGATGGCCGAGGCATTTGGCACCCCTATATGCTGAATAATTTTACATTTAGCAACCACAATTTCTACAAACGCGCACTCGAACACTGAGTTTTCAGACCTTTCCACAATATCTGTTCTCCACTTTTTATTGTTTTGCACATATACAGCTGCTCCTTCATACTTCCCAGTCTTCCTACAGTGGGCAGAAGCCAGCTGGAGGCCTGGAATGTTATATGCTTGCTGCTCATTGTCCTTTGCGCAATATCTATCTTCTAGTCCTCCACTTTTTGTTGCTTTACACATATACAACTGCGCCTCCATACCCAACTCTTTCTACAGCTGGAAGTCTGGAATGTTATATGCTTGTAGCTCATTTTCTCCTTTCCAATGCTTCGTTACACACAGGGCTATCGTTGCTTGATGCTCATTGGTCAGAGCCACCACCCTATCTAGACTTTTCCCTGTGAACTGAACATTTTGATGAATTAGGCTAACGAATTTTCCGCAATCCCGACCTGGCGTGTGTCCGACCTTCGGTTTTGAAGATTCAGAAAATGACTGACATAGATGTGTTATATATTTTTTGTTATATGCAAGTTTGAAACTTAACCGTGTATAGTTATTCAGCTTAACAACTTTGGAATGCACCCCATGATTCATTGAGAATCTCCTGTTTCTAGACAAATATGTAGGTGCATTCGCAATTACCTCTTTAAATTTGAATCACACACTCACTAAGATTTGCAGTGACAACACTTTCAGTTTTACAGACCTGGGCCGAGTGATTACCCTATGGGATTATTATTCATACTTCCTGTTCTATTTTTACACTATCTTAACCCTGCAACAAGCTAAGATAACGTTTAATTTGTAGGGTTCCTGTATTCGAAGGAAACCGTCAAAACATTGTTACAATGCTGTACATCAAGGACCTAGCCTTTGTGGACCCCGACGACAATACTCCTCTAAAGACGTTGTGCCAGTTCTATCAGAACCCCTGCAACTTTGTCTTTGAAGACGTCACATTGGACGTGATGTTCAAGATCTTCAAGGAGGGCAACAAAGGACATATGGCCTTTGTGTCTCGAGTGAACTCTGACGGGGAAGGCGATCCATTCTACGAGACCATCGGGCTGATTACGCTGGAAGATGTCATTGAAGAGCTGATTCAGTCGGAAATTGTTGATGAGACTGACGTTATCAGTAAGTATTTGATAGTATGTAGTCATCTGCACAAGCCACTGGTATATTATACAACAATACACAAGCGAATTTTTTATTATTTTGTAAGTAGTAATAGCAGTACATCTTTTGAAAATTTCACAGAAAAATTAAGATAGCGATGACTTTAACTTAATTTTACCCTAAAAATATGGTATTTTAGCGATTTTTTTGATGTAAACTTACAAAAAATAAATTGCAATGATGTTAACTGACCTTGCTTTCGACAAATTTACAAATGTTATTTAATTTCGAATGTGTTCTATCATCTGAGTTGAGGTTTTAGCGCGACACTGAGCAACCGCGTCTGTTTGTCCTGAGCCACTTCATTAATACTGTGATCCAGGCGGTCATACCTCAATAATTCCAGCATCTGACGAGGCCTTCCTCTTTGGTACATGAAGTCTTCATTTTGCTCCAGTGATGACAATGCTTCTTCTGAATGCCAACTGGTCTATTATAAATATGCCACGCATTTGTTATATAAGATCAAAGGAAAATACCAATTCTTTCCGCTCATTTGTACACGATATTGAGCTATATTTTGGCCTGACCTATCAACGTCTCCCATATTTTAATTATACAGCTTGACGAGTTGGGGTTGTTCTATGTTCCTGATTAAACGATAACGATTTTCACGAATGGTTTCGGTGCCGTAAATTCGGTTTTCAAGTAAATTCTTTAACAAAGAAGGAGACGAGATGAAACTCTCAAAGAAGAAGTGAAATCTCAAACCAGCCCACTTCTCTTTTAAGTGATCCGCATAACTAAGCACAACTGATGCCCCAACTCCTAATGGTTTATATATTTCATTTTCATAAGTTGCAGCACCTTGGTACGATTCGAACCAGTTTATATATCCAAAACGACTGGTGCCAGTCCAAAGTTTGAACCTATAACCGATTGGTTTTCAGTGAATGTATTGTTTGCAGCCATGGCGTCCTTTATACAACACCATTGCTTCATTAATACTGCGATCCTCTTCAAGAGGTACCTTTTCTAAAAATGTTTGTTTGATATTTGATACATTAACATAGGAGTTGCTGTCTTTGTTGTGAGTATCGATTCGTTTCCTCTGCGATTTTACACAGAACACATTGTCATCAAAGAAACTAAAGAAAAGCACTGCAGGAGTTCGGTTGGGTTGCAGGATTTCTGCAGTCTCTTAGGGAAAAAATATAATGTTCAACTAGTAAATCTTCCCTCAAATAACGAGAAACATATCTTTTTCAGGTTACTTCCACTCTTGTACTTTCGGGGAGGGGTATCTCATTTTCAGAACTCCAATCATCTTCTATGATTTTGGAGTTTATCGCAAGGTTGCTTTGCATTTGGGTTACTGGTAAATTACTGATATCAGCTTGGTCCTCATCATCAGAGCCTTCATCAGTTACTTTACCACATGCGTTGACCGGTAGGAGTAAGGTGATTGACTCAGCCTCAATTTCTTCATCCTCTATCATAGCTAGTGCTTCATGTAATGAACAACCCTTGAAATAAAAAATTGGTCAATTTTTGTAGTATTTTACAAAACGTGGAGTGCAGTAGAAAGGCTCTTATTTTTTTATGTCCTAAATATAGGATGCCTGAATTTAATACACCGTAGCACTCAACAATTTTAAAAAATGAAAGGAGAAACATCAGAAAATACAAATAATAAGTGATAATGTTACGGTTTTACAAAACCAATTTATATACATACATTTATTTTGGTAGAAATTTTAGCTTACCTTGAAAAGTACACGCCAACCTCAGCCACTTCAAAAAGTATATTTGGCTGGTATTGAAAACAAAATTAAGTTATGGCACTCTATATTTGCAACTAACTGTGTAGTAGCTACTTCATTATTTATTGCAGAAACACATTCCATTTTCTGAAAAACATTTCTGTAATCGCATACAGACAGGATCAGTGTCAAAGTGAGATGTCTCCCTTATAATAATTATTAAAGGCAAAGTATTCAAATTAAACTGGGAGCTACTACAATTAGTTTGAATTGTATAGGGTTTCATTCAAACCTTATAGCCATGTATATATTATCAAATACATACTAAAATGTTAAATTGAAAGCCTCAATCTTCCATTTAATTTTAAATACGGTGTCCAATGTAAAAAATCAACTTTTCTGTATTTTTAGGACATCTTGCATTATTAAACATAATTCTTCAGCTGCTCCATAACGTTATCTTAAAAAGCGTTTCCATAATTATTGTTATCATTGGGGACACAACGTATTTTTTAAAAGCGATTTTAAATAATAATTTTGGAAAAATGAGCTTTGAAAGTCCAAATTCGTAAATATTATCGTCTACTTTTTTGCACCTAGTGTATGAAAGACATGGTTTAGTTAGCTTATGTTGAATCGATCTGTATGATTGTGTTAGGTTAATAATACAATTATTTTTCAGTGGATAACAGAACAAAACGACGCAGAAAAAACGGCGAGAACAGAAAGGACTTCACCGTGTTTGCAGATAAAACAGATAAAAACAAGGTCAGGATGAGCCCCCAGCTTACCTTGGCTGCTTACCAGTACCTGAGTACGAGTAAGTAAATTTATTGTAATATCTCAACTTTGTCAAGCTAAATTTTCGGACTTTCAAAATCTTAGTTTTACAGATAATTAATTAATTAATATATTAATTCAAACTCATTTCGTCTGGAACTATTTATTGGAAAGTAGAAAATGTTGAATAATAATTTTCTTCTCCGACTTGTTTGAGATAAGAAAATATATCTCATTCTATTGGCCCTTTCCGTACTTCTACTGCTACGGAAGTGATTAACTACATCGTTATCGTTCCGACCGGATCGATTCATTATTTTAAGTCCCAGGATTATGAAATAACTCTAAATAATACGAAATCTTGGGATACTTCTGGGCATGCTATACTATCAGACTTGTGGCCGTCAGTCTGGGTAGTGATGTGGCCAAAAGTATTTATAATTTATTGGTTGAATCTAGATACGGCATATCTTTTTGGGGAATATCCAGTCAATACCTGTTAAATAGTATATTTGTAAGTCATAAGAGAGCTATTAGATTTGTCTGTGAAGTGGGTCCGAGAGACTTCTGCCGACCTCTGTTCATAGAGAAGATACTCGCACTAACTTATTTATTGTTTATATTGGAAACATTATGCTTGGTAATTCAACAGCAGGATTAAGTTGGTAAGAAACAATTCTCATTATTTGACCCCTCAGCAACACAACCTTCCCCTATCAATTGGTTCCACAAACCTTACAAAAAAAATCATTTATTGAAAGAAAAATATATAACAATCTAACAGTACACCTAAAAGAACAGATACCATAGGATCTTTTCGTAAAGCTACCAAGGAGCTTTTGTCTGGAAAGGCATATTACCTTGACATCTTATAAGGACTTTATTTTTATTGTTTTTCTTTTTATGTTTTGTTTTGTTTTGTTTTATAATCTTAAAAAAAATGCCTCATATGTTAGTTTAGGTTTATCATTTATCTTTAATTTTTGTTTATTGTTTACTTTGCTTTAATAATAATAATAATAATAATAATAATAATAATGACTCATTAGTACCAATGCACAGTATGTTACTTAATACAAGTCAAATATATCAATAATACAAAGCTTACATTTACTAATGTCAATTAATATAAAATATTTAAAGTATAATGGTTAGCTAAAAATTATGATAAGCCCAGCACAATCAATTTAAAAGCAGAAAGTATTCACCTATATATTAAAAACAAATTATTTAGAAATTTAGGGTAAATGGAAACACACTAAAAGAAAGTGAACAAAATACAAATTGAAGCTAGAAAAATATGATAAAAACTGCTTATAAAATGTCTGACTTATAAAAAAAACCTTAAGTCGGCTTTTAAACTCTTTAATTGATAGCCTGTACTCTATTAAAAAAAAGAATAGAAAGACAGCTTGGACCGTCTGTGCATCTTTGAAGACCAAACCAAATCTTTCATGCTATGTGTGTTGTGTAATCATGAATATTTTGATGAGTATAGTATAAATTTAGGTTGTTTTCACATTAGAAGAGAAATTCCAATACAAAAAGAAATGGAAGGGGACATATTTTGGGTTCTGAAACGCGTGCCTGCAATCTGCAAATCCAGCCAGGAAGCGGATTGCTCTTCGTTGAACACTGGAAGTCCTTTGTGCCCTAGCAATAACCGCGTAGGTAATGGCTATGTTACAAAGAAATGTATGCCGTACATTCCGCTAGATGACACAGCAGAAACTCGTTAGACTCCGATTTGGCACAGCATGCATCAGTGTGCACGTCAGCGCAACTTCTGATCCAGATAAACCCCCAGAAATTTTACACTGAGAATCACATCTCTTCTCTACGGGTGAAGATCATCGAATGCGTGTTAGTGATATCTAGTAATACATGGTTACCCCGTAAACCACTGCCCAGCCCTCGACAATGTATCATCCAAGGCTTTATCTAATTCCTTATCATAACGAAATATTGTGGTGTTGTTAGCTAAAAGAGTGGCAGGAGCTTTAGGCTCAATTAGTGGTAAGTCATGCAGGTATATCAAAAATGGAAGTAGCCTCAGGACGGTGCCCTGGAGCTCCTCAAAACTTATGAATCTTTCCTCTTACTTCACCCCAACAGCTCGTGCTGTTTAGCGTAGATTAGAGAGGTAGCTCTGTATTAAAGCCAGACTGTCACGATCAAAATTGTATTTTTTAAACTTATTTCATGTGATATACAGGAAACTTTTACGTAAGTAACCTCGACACTCGAAAGCCTCATTTATTAGTGTCTAAAATGTCGTGGGAGAGAAGAATTTTTCGAAACCAGATTGGCTATGTCAACATGACTTGTATATATTAAGATAATATAACAAATTTGCATTTGAATAATAACCAAAGATTATAATGCGATATGTGATAACTGCAAGAAATAGGTTTTTTCCGTATTTTAATATACATGAAACTGATCTCTATTAGTACACCTTCTTATTATTTGTTTATGCGCATTGCTTGCCCTATTTCCGCTATTTTTTCTTTTACTTCGCTTTGCATGCACTTTTATATCTTAAGACATCACAACATGGACTTTTATATCTTAAGACAACAAAAACATATTTTAAATTTGGACGTCTGTACATCTTTGAAGACTGGTGATTGGGAACCAAATCTTTCATGCTACGTGTGTTCTGTAATCATGAATGTCTTGATGAGTATAATACAAATTTAGGTTCCCATTCGAAAAAAAATTCCCATTCGAAAATAGTATATTGTGTAACTAGGAGGAAAAGCAAAACATTCCTGGACGATTGTGGTAATTGCTGGACGAGGCGCAGCCGAGGCCAGCAACACAGGAGTCCAGGAATGTGCTTTTCCTACGAGTTGCACATACTATTTTTTATCGGATCGAAATTAATTATAATACGTATTTATAAAAATGCCGGAATAAGCAGCCCCCACTTACAAGCCAACAGCTTCGGGTGGAAGAGCTTGTAAGTGTCCTGGAGTTAAGAAATTAACTCCGAAGGTGGATGAACCGATGAAACGGTCAACGGCATAGGATACAGAAGGCAATGGGAAACCACTGTATTAAAGATCACCACGATTCCCCAGGTAGATCATCATGACATTAACTGTTGAACTACAAACCGCTACTAATCATGGACATCGGATGCCAAGATTCGGCAGGAGAGGACAACCACGTTCAAGCCAAGAGGCCTCTCAGGTCGTTAACATGGGAAAACCTCTCGGAGAAAACAGTCGAGCAAGAAGACCCAATATGAGAATTTGCACATGGAATGTCAAAAGCCTGTTTGCAGCTGGAAAACTTGATAATGCGATAAAAGAAATGAAACGAATGAAAATAGATTTACTAGGAATCAGTGAATTAAGATGGCCTGAATCAGGACCCGGCAAAAAAGACAACACAGTGATATATTATTCCGGCAATGGCTTGGAAGATACGCACCACAGAAATGGAGTAGGTATCCTGGTAACATCAGAACTGAATAAATACGTGACCAACTTTATACCAATCTCGGACAGAGCAATCTTAATCCAAATAAACACTCATCCATTTAAAACTAATGTACTACAAATCTACGCCCCGACTGCAGATACATTATAGGCGACTTCAACGCAAAGGTTGGAGAAGGTCCAAGAGGAGAAGCGGTGGGTCCATATGGTCTTGGAAACCCTAATGAACGAGGACAACGACTGTTCGAGTTCTGCGAAGACAACGGAATGATAATTACAAACACCTGGTATAAACTACCCAAGAGACGTTTATATACTTGGAAGGCCCCCTTTGATGATGGCAATAACCCTGAGACGTCAAGAAATCAAATAGATTATATACTCGTGCACAAACCTTTTAGGAATGCTGTCAAAAGGGTCACTACATATCCGGGAGCAGATATTAGATCAGACCATCAACCTCTTGTTGCGGATATTAAACTACGCTTAAAAAATACCAACGACCAAAATTAAAAACAAATACTTTTAACTTCGTAAATATAGAAATGAAAGACAAAATAAAACAAGAATTTAATAACAAAATAAAGCTTATCGACAAACAGCTAGAAGACCCAGAAGAACTGTGGTGCGAACTTAAGATCAAAGCCAAAACAATATACACAAATATTGAATATAAAAAGGACTCAATCACAAAAAATAAATGGATGACAGAAGATATCTTAAAACTAGTGGAACAGCGAAGACTAGCAAAGGCAAATGACGCAAAGTACAGGTATCTACAGAAAAAAAAATAAAACGATCAAGATGGCCAAAGAGAGATGGATGAATGAAAAGTGCGAGGAAATGGAAAACATAATGTCCAAACATGATTTATTCAACATACATAAAAAGGTGAAAGAAATAAGCGGCATATTTAAAAAGGGAGTTCCCCCTGTACTAGTGGACAATATCAACAAGATCATCGTTGATAAAGAAGACATCAAAACAGAATGGAAAACATATATATCAGAGCTGTTTAATGACGATAGAGATAATGATATGGTACTGTATCAACACTGCACAGAAGGTCTAGAAATCATGAGATCCGAAGTAGAACATGCTATAAAAAATGCAAAAGCCAGAAAGGCGCTAGGACCGGATGAAACACCCACTGAATTAATAAAACTGATAGATGAAGAAAATATAAAAATAATAGTTAAACTCTTCAATGCAATATATAACACTGGAGTGATCCCCTCAGACTGGCTCAAATCCACATTTATTGCAATTCCTAAAAGACACAAAGCAAGAAAATGCTCAGAATACCGACTGATTAGTCTAATGACCACACCCTCAAAATTTTCTTAAGAATAATACACAACAGAATTAGACTCAAATGCGAAGAAAACATGGAAGAAACTCAGTTCGGTTTTTGGAATGCACTCGGAACTAGGGAGGCGCTTTTTGCGCTGAACGTCCTATTACAGAAATGCCGTGATCAAAGAAAGGATTTTTTTGCATGCTTCGTGGATTTTGAAAAGGCATTTGATAAAGTGCAACATACTAAATTAATAGAGATTCTGAAAAAGACGGGAATCGATGATAGAGATATTCGTATCATTAAGAATTTGTACTGGAAACAAACCGCTAACGTTAAGATTGGAAATAGTCTTACTAACGAAATATCCATACAACGAGCAGTAAGACAGGGTTGTATTTTATACCCAACTCTGTTCAATTTATATTCTGATCTTTTATTTAAGACAGCACTTGAGGATCAACCACATGGAGTAAAAATAAATGGTGAATTACTTAATGTAATTAGATATGCGGATGACACAGTAATCCTGGCGGACATCGAAGGTCTCTAAATACAACCGAATCAAATCCACGAAGCAGGGGAAGGAATGGGCATCAAAATAAATGAAAATAAAATCAAATTTTTGGTGTGTAGACGTAACCTTCACCCAGATGCGAAACTGGAATTGAATGGAGTTGAGGTTGAAAGGGTCCACAAATTTACATACTTAGGAACTATCATAACAGACCAACTAGATCCAGACAAAGAAATAAGATGCAGAATTGCAATGGCCAAAATAACCTTTCTAAAGATGTAATCATTTCTTTGCAACCACCATCTAAATTTAGAAATTAGACAAAGGATGGTCAAGTGCTATGTCTGGCCTGTACTGTTGTATGGAGGAGGCGTGGACGCTTAAGATATCAACAACTAATTGCATAGAGGCGCTGGAAATGTGGATACATAGGCGAATGTTAAAAATACCGTGGACAGCACATATTACAAACGAAGAAGTGCTGAGGAGAGTCAACAAGGACAGGGAACTATTCGGGACTATCAAACGTAGAAAAATTACTTATTTGGGTCATATATTGAGGTGATTGATATCGTATTTTACAACTCATCCTCAAGGGAAAAATAGAAGGTCGACGGGGTGTAGGCCGAAAACAGATGTCTTGGCTGAGAAAAATCCGAGCCTGGACAGACATACGAAATGCAGGTCAACTTTTCCACATGGCAGAAGATCGAGAAGCCTTTGCTATGATGATCACCAACGTCGAATAACTCTGATATGGCACATAAAGAAGAAGATTTATAAAAATAGAGCCAAATATTACTCTAAATAAAAACGGTGTTTTAAATTTAAACTCAACATAATATCAAGTTTTGAATCGAGCGAGCTTGGAGTTTGTTCCGTAACTAGGAAAACCACAGCTAAATCTTGCTTTTGATAAACGTCGGATCTGACAAACATCGTGTTTAAATATGACACAGAAATTTTATATTCCCGGCCTAGGCTGGGAATGTTATATTCCCCGCCTAGGACGGAAATGTTGTACATACAGTTGCAGTGCAGCCAAGCAACGAATACAATATACTGGAATCATGACTTTTGCCATGAGAAAACACATCGGAAAGGTATAGTTTTTCGTCCGAAAATTAGTTAGAAGTGTTACCATAAATACATTTCAGGCTCCTCCAGAAGTCCTGTACACAAAACTGATTACGTATCTGGAGCTAGGCTCACGCTTCTGTTGAATATTACAATTGAAAACCTCAAGTTGAGTTATAGGAATTTATTGTAAATACATATTTAGAAACCAAAGCATTTTTTTACAGGTGTTGAGCCATTCCAAGTCAACGTGATTTCAGAAACAATTCTCAAACGATTACTTAAACAGGATATAGTCAACCACATCAAGAAAAACAAGGAATGGCGTACAGATCCGGCCACTGTTATCTACAGTCAAGGAAAAGCCGTCGATTATTTTGTAATAATTCTAGAAGGCCGAGTCGAGGTCACCGTTGGAAAAGAAAATTTGGTATTTGAGGGTGGCCCATTTACCTACTTTGGCACGCAGGCGTTAGTGCAGACAGTTGGCATTGGTAAGTTTATATGTGAAAGAAAATTAAACAATTTGTTGATTTGTGTCTAAAACTGTGTAAAATTTGTTTTAAAATGAATTTTAGATTTATTGTTTTTATAAATTCTTAAACGTTTAATTGTGTAAAACAGTTTCAGTTGACCCTCGTTAAAGTTTCATTTCTTTCTTTTCAATGTGGCCATATTAAAATGGGAGTAATATATCAATTGTGGTCAAAAATTCATGTTGGGCTTGCAAAAATCCAGTTCAGGTATCTTAGTATCACGCTCTGGCCAGAACTAAGAACCGACAAATTAGAATTCAGAACATTGTGTCAAGGTACTTCTATTTTTCTCCTGAAGAAAGCAACGTACCAACAAGAAAGCACCTAATATTGTGTCTGATCATAAATTTTAAAGATTTCTGTTCCAAAACTAATCTGTATGTTATGGGTGTTTTGCTGGAATGTGAAAAACCGGTCACGATTCTTCCCTTATGTACCAACCGAGACTGGACGGAAAGTTTTAACAAGTTCCAGGATTCCAAATTGTGTGCTGAGCGTGTCAAAACTAAAAACCTCAGCAGACAAGAACGGTGCTTAAAGTCAGTCAGGGATGTTGCTCTGCTTATATAATAGGTTATAATAAAAAATGCAAAAAATATTATTAGGCAAGAGCTATTATTAGTAAGTATCTAATAAGAAGAAATGAATAAAAAATCTTGTCATCAAGAATATGCGTCATACCGTCGGGAAAAACTATTGCGAATAAACCGGATAATCACGAAACTACGACTCTTGAATCATGGTTTGATTCTCGAACGTATTCTGCACTACTTTGCAGACAACATAACCTCAAACGCTGAAATACTTCACGATGTAAAGCTTAACAAAAAGCAGTCGAAAAAACGAATGGACTAACCTGAAAGTCTTATTTAACAGCCAGTAAATCAGGAAGAGTCTCCAACATCCGGTCTTGATCTAGGAATAAAGGAGGAATATAAAATGCTGAAGCAAGTGAAGGATGTGGTGTCTCAATTTAATCGCAAAGACGACTCGAAAGCTCATTGAAACTTGGTCTAATTATTTTAAACAAATTAAAGCTTTGAAAATTCTACTACAAACGTCAAGGAAAGGGAGCTGACCACAGACGTGCGTAAAGGCTCGATTGACCTGGGCTCTCTATTAGAGATCAATGACTTACTTCCAAGGGGGATTCTTGAGACTCATTGTAATCTTCTTACTGATAGCACTACAATCTCCTGATGGGGCGAGGAACTGTTTCATTCTTAAACTTGGCAAAACGTTTTTCAAGCTGACGGCAGCTAATTGAAACATTTTATCCCAATATATTCTTGTCTACGTGACACTAATTTATTCATTTGTTATCTTAATATCCACATCAAATTGATTATTGAATTGATTTAACAATCTTCGTCGATTGTCTGTGGAATTCTGGCTCCTTATCATCCTGCTTTTTTTGCCTAGGAGCGGATGTGCATTATTAATCTTAATCTTAACGTTTTCTATAAATATACACGATTTATTTTGGATTTTCTTTAATATTCACTGGTTGAATTTGTTTAAATTCCCTTAGACAGCTGTTTGACTGATGAGGTCATGGCTTAGTCTCCTAAAAATTGTCCGTAGATGAATATTTTGTTATTCTAGGACATTTATTTTGTTTACCTGAGTATATTTTCTTTTATTTTGGTGAAAAATACTACATGCATTTCCCTGCGAAATCATGTTGCGTCACCCTGGGTTTTGATTGGTGCTTTGATGAAGGCCAGGATATTCGTGTCTAAAATCTGACTCTATTGGTAGAACTAGTTTCTTTTATTACCGTTGAGTGAACTGCTTTATACTGTTCATATGTAGATTTGAATGTACATTATCGATATGCTTAATTTAAGGTCAACATGCTTTAAATGACATGCTCTAAGAGTAAGCATTGCTGAACTATTCTAGTCGTTAGCATGAAATTACTTTCTGTTCAGCACCATGTTAATGGATTTTGTCTGATTCGGGATCTATTTGATGTAGCATAAGTTTACTATTGATTTTGCTATTCCTTTGAGCATCATCAGATACCAGTCTTCCTCGAGATTTTAAGATGATTCTTATTTCAATTCTACTGGCTTAGTTGTTAAAGCTAGTGACGCTCAAAAATATTGTTTATCTTTCAAACTTTATAAATCGCTACACAGGCATACTCCATCCTGGATCCCGCCTATATTATTTATTGTGCAATTGTATCTTGAGGTCACAGTCCTATGGCCGGCTTTTTTTCTACAGCGTATGTCAATTCGTGTACTGGCAAGCTTGTTTTCTAGGTTTACGTTATTGACTCCTTTCATATATATTCATTTATGAAAACTAACTATATAGGGAGTTGGTGCTGGTACCCGCCTCTGCAGGTTTATTGTAGCACTCCGAACCATGTTTAGAGGACCTCATCCAGTCTGGTCTTCCCTTTGAATATAAAATTGACAGGAAGGAGCATAACGTTATTTTTATGGGACCGGGCAGGGGCTTATATATGGCCGCCAACGGTTTCCGGTTTGTCAGTGGCGTGCACAAGTTTAAAAGGGCGAAAACTAATAAATAAAAAAAAATTAAAACCTTTATAGAGCAAAAGGCAATTTGGGTCCAAGCAAATCAAATTTAAGAATTATGATCTTTCGCTTTAGTTTATCCATTGTGGAACTTCAGGTGTAATTGGACAATATTATACAGGCCTTAAAAATAAGCACAAAATTATATAAATTGTTAATTTTTTAACACAAAATATAATTCAATCGGTCATTTTGAAAACAAGCTAAGTCCATATTTGGGCTTAAATGAAGTTTCGCTACCTCATGACGATTTTTGCATTAAAATATACTACTAAAAATACTCTCTTTTTCGCGTGGACGGATACATTTTAATGCAAAAACCATTATGGGGCGACGAAATCTCATTTAATATATTTTAATCTCAATATGGACTTAGCTCTTTTTCGAAATGAACGATTGAATTAGTTATCACTAAATAATCTTAAAAATTACAATAATGTTTATCATACACATTACAATAAGAAAAACAAACATTTTAGGTATTCCAATACTTAGGTAGGTATATTATAGAAATCACATTGCCAGTATGAGCTATAAACACGGATTCTTCTGCGTTTGAATTGAAAAATGTATAATATGTACTTTTTAACAAAATATTAGATACCTCATGTACAGAATTTATTTAATTTATTAACTCTGCATTTTATCCAAATAGAAATTAAATTAGGTATATGACGGATATGAGAATTTTAAAGTTTTCAATGCCTCCTTAATACGTGAAAGTTATTTATCTGTTTTTTTTTTTACGAAGTTAATCCAGAAAGCTCTGCGTCTTTGGGAAACCTAAAAGATCAAAATAACAATAATTATTGCTTGGACGTTATAAAACGATTTTTATGTATTGAAGCTGGATTTATAGTTTCCGTAAAGTAAGAAGTAAGCAGTAATCGATAAGAAGTAAAACGTAAGCAGTAACAAACACTTGATTAATAGTTTCCGTAAGAACTTGTTTCCTATTTTTGTCATTTGCCAAATTCAGGTTTATGGTAAATATTATGTTGTCCGTCCCCTATCTTTTCCTCCACTTTTTTTGAATCTCTTCAATTATAAAATACCATAAATTTAGAAAACTTTAATAATTATTAACATTCTACCTACCTACATACTACATACCAGTGGAACACATTGCGGAAGCAATTGCCTCACAAGAGTCCCAAGCGTTGCATCTTTTATTATATAAGTATGTAATCCTTTAATATAACGAATAATGCGGAATAATGTCTATTAAAATATGGTCTTCTTCGTATTCCGTCAGTAAAAAAATACACAGAGATGAAATGTAAACAAACAAAAATCAAAAATGCCGACAGCCGACGAGCATGCGTTCAGGTTAAATATCGTATTACGCCTGTGCAATATCGCCGTAAGACGTAAGAAATGGTATTGAACCATTTCTTACTTCTTACTGCTTACTGCTTACTGCTTACTGATGAACTGTGAATGTCAACGTTACTCGCCATTTGTTTATTTTTCTTACTGCTTATCGTTACTTCTTACTTTACGGAAACTATAAATCTAGCTTAGAGTAGGTACAAGAATTATAAATAAGAATGGGGAAACACAGATCATTTTAGTTTGGGTTAGTCAACATGCTAAATATTAATCATTTCTAATAACAATTCAAACAATATAATAAAATAATAAAATATGTAAATGGAATTTTGAATTTGTTACGCGTTACGCCCTTGTTACGCCCATGGTGTTGATTCTGATATAATGACAGTGACATAATTAAAAATCGAAATAAAGTATTTAAGTTTAACTAATTAATATGAAAGAGTACTTACCTAGAAATGTTGTTCCTAAATTTTTATTTTCAATCGTTTCGATTCGGCTGCAAGCAGCAGAACTAACCATTGTTCGATTTTCGATTTCGTAAATGTACAACGTTCCGGCGATTATGACAGTAAAATGTGGAAATGACTTTGATATGACATAATTAGGGGCGTGAATATGGCCGTTTCCGTCGCAATTTTTGTAATAGGCAAATACCTTTTGTACTCCTTCCTGTCAATTTTATATTCAAAGGGTCTTCCTAATCAGACTCCACAAATGGAGTACCGGCTCCTCCATGTACCTTGCAGGTCCGCGTTTCGCCGCTCACAGCCTTGCGTACCTGAGCCTGCAGAGAGCCTCACACTCGCACCACACAGGAGTTTCCTCCTCCTCCTGACAGAACCTGCAATGGCTATTATCTGCCAGGCCGATCTTTTCCATGTGTCTGTTCATTCTACAGTGCCCCGTCAGCTGACCCACTAATATTCTTATCGTCTTGCGACTCCTCTTAAGATCTGCCGAGAATTTTGGGGAGTCGTGTTTTATGAACTGTTTGGCCTGTAGTTGCCCCGGTGTTTGTAACCACCAGTTTAGAGATTGTTTATCTATCCAGCTTTTAACTGCTGTTTTGAAGAGTCTTCCTGCTATCCCGCAGTAGGGCTCAGGTCCCAACGTAACCTTACTTGCGCCCCGTTTTGCAAGTTTGTCGGCTTCTTCGTTGCCTTGATGGCCTTCGTGTTCCGGAACCCACGCAATGGTGAGCTTATTGTTACAACCGACCTCTTCAAGGGAACTTATGCAGTCTTTAACTAGTCTAGATCTGACATTGTGTGCACTAACAGCTTTTAAGGCGGCCTGACTGTCGGAGTATATGACTACCCTCCTTTTTCTAATGTTCAATTTCTCTATCTCCATTGCGCAGTATTGAATTGCCGCGACCTCTGCTTGGAACACTGACTGCCCATGTTTACGAAGATAGTTGATCTTGGTCCGTGGACCCCGGCTCCCCTTTACTGGTCTTAGAGCCGTCGGTATACCATGCCTGGTCTGCTTTTATAGGAGGCCCGCTCCCATTCTTCTCTGCCTACAATTGCTACTGAGAGGGGTCTCTCAATCTCAAATCCATAGGAAGGGATTGTTTCGTCTGATGGCATTTCGAAGAGATACTTGATCTCCTCGCTGTCCTCTAGTTTCCAGCTTGTGGGCCTTTCTGATTCAATGATGGGCTTGTTGCCTTGCTTAAGCCGATATTGTACCATTCTTACGTTCCCCTGTATGAGGATATGTAATGGAGGTAGATTTAGCAGGACCTCCAGTGCTGCAGTTGGGGTTGTTCGCATCGCCCCCGAGACGCACAGACATGCCAGCCTTTGTACGCATTCTAGTTCCCTGGTTGCACCTGTTTGCCTGGCCTTTATACCTCAGGCTATAGAGCCATAGGTTAGCATGGGCCGTTTTTTCCAAGTCGCCTGCATCTGCCCAGTGCAATTCTTGCTTTCTGAGTGACCTTGTTAAGATGCGATCCCCAAGTCATACCTTGGTCAAAAGTGACACCTAGGTATTTGACTTCCGTGGAATAGGGAAGTATTATCCCGCTGAGCATTGGATTTTTCCGATCCTTTAATGCTCTTATCTTTGTAAATGGGACTATTGTGGTTTTCAGCGGATTAACTGACAGGTCCTCCTCTTTGCGCCATTTCCTTACTATGTTCAAAACTTTTTGTGCTCTTGTTGAAACATAGCCCATGTTCCTTCCCCTGACGACTATGACTAGGTCGTCTGAGTAGCATAGGCAGAAGTATCGTTCATTTTCCATCTTGTCTAGTAGACTGTCTACCAGACTGGCCCACAGCAGTGGTGATAGGACCCCTCCTTGAGGGCAGCCTCTCCCCACCCGCACCGTAACCGTATCCGCACCTATGGTGGCAGTTATTGTCTTATACTTTAGGTTTGTTTGGATCCAGTTGCAAATGGTTGGGGGGGATTTCTTTGGAATTTCCCTATGACCCATTTAATTTTTTCAAATATTACAATCTTCTTCTTCTTCTTAGAGTTCCTATCCATTCCGGATGTTGGTTATCATCTTGGCTATTCGAACTTTGTTGACAGCAGCGCGGAATAGCTGAGTGGTTGATTGGTTGAACCACGTTCTTTAATTTTTCAACCACGATATTCTCATTCTGCCCACTCCTCTAGCTCCATATACCTTGCCTTGGAGGATCTTCTGCCAAAGGACATATCGGCTCTCATTGCGCATTATATGTCCCAGATATTGTAGCTTTCGAGTCTTAACTGTATTCAGGACTTCTTTTTCCTTTCCCATCCTTCTCAGCACTTCCGTATTGGCTATTCTCTCTGTCCAAGGTATTCGTTGGATTCTTCGGTACAGCCACATTTCAAATGCCTCAAGTTTTTTTGGAGGAGGCCTCCGTAAGCGTCCACTATTCGACCCCATAAAAAAAGGGTCGAAAACACGTAGCATCGCAATAGGCGAATTTTCGTTGACAGCTGTAAGTCGTGGCTGGTAACGACTTTTTTCATCCTGATAAATGCTGTTCTGGCTTTTTCAATACGCGTTCTGATCTCCACAGAATGGTCCCAGTTATCATTTACGTTCGTGCCCAAGTATGTGTATTTGTTGACTTTTTCTAAAGGAGTTCCGTCTACCAATAAAATACCGCGGGTGTTTTGGTTTTTACTGATTATCATGAACTTTGTTTTGTTGGTGTTTATTTCCAAACCATATTGTCGACTGTACGATGTAACACTGTCCATTAGGAGTTTTAAGGAAGCTAGGTTGTCTGCAAAAATAATGGTATCATGCATACCTTATGTTATTCAATCGTTCTCCATTTAACAGGATTCCAGCTTCAATATCTTGCAGGGCATCTCTGAAGATGTATTCCGACTACAGATTGAAAGTTACAGGAGACAGTATGCACCCCTGCCTTACACCACGTAATATTTGTATCTCTTCCGTTGTCTCTCTGTCTAGCCTGACACAAGCCCTCTGATTCCAGTAGAGATTTCTGATGATTTTGAGGTCATTCCCATCAAAGCCAGCTTTTTGCAGAACTTCCATCATTTTCGTGTGTCGCACTTGATCAAACGCCTTCCTGTAATCCACGAAACATGCGTATACATCGGAGTTTACACCCCTGTATCGCTTAAACAACACCTGGATCGAAAATAGAGCCTCTCTAATCCCTACAGCACTTCTAAAGCCAAATTGGGTCTCAGATATCTGTTCCTCACATAGTTTTAATATTCTACTGTGAATTATCTTCAGGAACATCTTCAGTAGATGGCTCATCAAGCTTATTGTACGAAACTCGCTACATTTCCTAGTATTAGGCTTTTTGGGGAGGGTAACAAATTCCGATTTCAGCCATTACGTGGGTATGACGCCCGTATCATAGATCACATTGAACACTTGCAAACCACCCTAAATTCTTCTCCTCGATCAACTTTAATATCTCAGCCGGAATTCCATCGGGACCCAAAGCCGTTTGATCTTTAGCATTTTTCAAAGCTGCCTGTACTTCTCCTTCTAAGATTGGGGGACCATCTATTTTATCAATATTGGGTGGCACCGTTCTCACGTCATCAAACAGTTGTTTAATGCACTCTTCCCAGGTTTGCTTAATTTCCGACTTCTTTACTATAACTCGGCCTTGGTTATCCTTAAGTACATTAACTGTTCTTCTTTTAACTGTTCCCGCCATTTCCTTCACCTTCTTGTGCAGATTAAAGCTATCAAATTTGGCCTGGCATTCTTCGATTTCCACACATTTTTCCAGTTTCTCTTTTTTTTTAGCTGTTCTTATTTTCGCCCTTATTTCTCTCTGTATGTTCATGTATTCTCTCGTTTCACCTTTAAACTATCTCCTTTTTTCCATCAGTTCCAGGATCTCGTCTGTCATCCAAGATTTCTTCGTCTGTTTGCCAGGCTTTAAGTACTTTTCTTTGACTTTATGTATACTTTCTTGAAGCATTTTAATATCTTTTTTTACATCTCCATCGTTTTCCTGCTCTTCAATCTCTGTCAAAAGTTCACTCCTTACCAACTTGTTTGTGGTTGTGTCTTTTAGTCTTCTGAAATCATATCTCCCCACATGTTTTTTCTTACTCTCTTCAGCCTGTTTCACCATTCTTCCTATCAACGGGTTATGATCCGATTGAACATCTGCTCCTGGATAGGTTTTTATGTTTCTGATGCTGTTTCTAAATCTCTTATTAATGAGTACGAAGTCTATTTGATTCCTAGTTTTTCCATCATTGGATTTCCACGTGTACAATCTTCTAGGATGGTGTTGAAAGAATGTATTGGTTACAATCAG
>MU184303.1:0-36045 GCA_016904865.1 Pissodes strobi | reverse complement strand
TGATTCTCGACCAGAGCGTCGGGATAATTCCATAGTTCCTGAATCTTTGCGGCCGGCGATAACTCATACATAGGCCAGTTCTATAGGGTAGCACAAAAACATTCGGATGGTTGCTAGCCGTGACAATATTTTAATAGTCCAAGTGTTTAAGGTACCTTTTGCTGGCCTAGTTTTTCTTTGGCGCACAATGTTTAATTTAAATTTCAGGCTATTAAATTTTTAGTCTGTTTGTCATCACATGTAACACTTTAACGCATTGTTAGTTGTTGGTACTAACTATAGTAATTTCAGGTGAACAGCCCGAAGAGCCCCTCGCATCTCAGCAATGCGAGTCCTCCGAACAGATTAAGTGTTAAAGGTGACGTTAATGGATCCCTCAAAGGAAGTCCCATTGACGACGAAAATTTGGAGACGAGAAGTGAAGAAGTTTCACTCTTGCCCAGAAAGTCATAACAAAAAGATTGGGTCCTCTCCGATGAGGTGGACCTGAGTAGTAATTGTACTTAAGGTGTACATGTGGGGAGCTTGCTGTATGGCTGAGGGTAACAGATATCAACAAAGTAGAGAACCTGTTAGATAATATGTGGGTTAAAATTTCCGTAATGCTACGATCTGCGCAAATTTTACTGAAATGTTCACTACAACTGATGGGAATGGAATCTTCGACTAATTTTATAGTTTCGCATGTTTGAAACGGTCATTATGAGCTCCATTTACAGATCGCGTCAGAGTTCAGGCTGTGTTGACATAATAAGTCAATACCGACGTTTCAGGGTCATCGATATCAACTTTATAATTATATGTGTAACGATAGTGCCATTTCGGAAAATGGACCCTTTTTGTGGCGTTTATTTTGACTGAGAAACTTTATATTCTAATTCACATATATTTTTTACCACTATAAGAGTGCTTAAGCATGTTTTAAATCGCTACATAGTGTCCAAACTAACAGAATGAGAAGAATAAAGTCCTTGAGTTAAAATAAAAGCAATAAAATTTGTGCGGATAACTCAATACGTATTGAAGAATTTCGCCTGCATAAATATTATTTTTATTGAATAAACAGATTTTAATTATTACGTGTTCCTTAATCCCTCAGTCATGCAGCCAGTGCCCCAAACTACAAATCAGGGAAATTATTTTAAATGCATATGTTATAATGCGTATATTTTATGCATGTTATTGCGCGATATTTGTTGCACTCTATTAATTGTAAATTTAAATGTTGAATGTTTAATACTAAATATATATCCTATAATCATGAGTTCAGAGAGTAGCTCGAAAATTATATACAATTTGTTATCAAGTCATTGAAAAGAAGTATTGATATATTGGGCGAGCCTTAAAAACTATCCCTCGTACTTTAGTTATTACAAACATTTTATCAATGATGGGCAAATATTATGTGTGTTGGAGTTGTTATAAAATAATAATAATATTTATTGGTCTGAAAAATACAAATTTATAGACAAGTCATACAATATAAATATAGTCTTACATCACAATTTAAAAAAGGTCCCCATTTAAAAATACAAAATACATAAGACATTTGAAAATAAAGGTTAACGATACAATCTGTTCTACACTGAACACAATATTCAAAACAACAGAATGAAGTAAGACAATGGAATGGAGTCAAAGCGGTCAAAAAAAAAAGTCAAGTTAAGTGGAAGAGAGGCAACTCGAGCTTGTATTATTTCATTCAACTGTCTTATTCATTTATGGCCCTATAGTACTCCTCAAGGCCATATAAGCACGCTTTGGATAGAGATCGCTTAGTTTTCTCTTTAGTTGTTTGAGAGTCAAGTTGTTATAAAGCTTCACTGCCTCATCCTCAGTTCGCCTTATTCTAGTTCTTGGGTTTAATTAATTGTTGCGATTTCTAGTATTATGGTCATGGATATCAGCAGGTGTTGCAAACGTTTCTATATTTTGTTTAATATGAAGTACTTTTGTGAGTACTATTGCATATATAGTCATTACATTTAATGACTTAAAATGTGGCCGACAAGAGTCGTCAGTTCTAATTTTTGCAATACCCCTAATAGCAGATTTTTGTACTCTAAATACTTTTCCTAGATGCACAACAGCTGCTGAGCCCCATGCCAACACCCCATATCTCATGACCGACTCGAACATGGAGTAATAAGTTGTGAGGGCAGCCCTCTCATTTACCATGTCTCTGACTCTCCTTATTGCATATATGGCTCTGTTTACAACTCTTTGATCATTAAAAGCTCTCGGCAAGTCGTTGATATATATGAGAAAGAGAAGCGGACCCAGCACAAACCCTGTGGCATCCCCTTATTGTCTGGAGCGGATCGCTAATTTGACCATTTCCACAACTGACACTCTGATATCTATCCATTAAATAAGATTCAAAAACTTTGTGTGCAGTTCCGCTAATACCATAAAAGTATAATTTATCTAACAATATGTGCAGATTGGCGGAGTCAAATGCTGCACTCAGGTCAGTAAACAGGCCCAAGAAACGTTGCCTGTTTTCAAAAGCCTCATTTATAAATGAAATAAGCCTATTTATGTGCGTGTGTCTCCTGAAGCCAAACTGCTCAGGCACCAGTGTTTTGTTTAAATCTAGATACTCTACAAGGTGTTTGGTGATAACATTTTCCCGAATCTTAGAAATAGCAGGTAAGGATGCAATTTGTCTATAGTTCTGAGGAAGGCTCCTGTCACCCTTCTTGTAAACCGGAAAGATATTTGCCATTTTTAGCGGACTAGGGAAGCAACCCTCCTCCAAACAAGTATTTATTATATCAAGCAAGGGCCCTTTCAAAAAATAGCTAATTTTCTTAACACTAAATACATTTACACCATAGGTGTCCTCAGTCTTTTTATTTTTTAATTTACTTATGATTGTTGTTAATTCATGTTCATCTATTGGTCTAAAAAACATTAAATTTACTTGATTTAACTCATCCAGAAAGGCTGATTATACCCTGTGGGTGCATTAGGTAAACTTTGAGTTAGTTCAGTTGTATAATTAACATAAAAATTGTTTAATTCGTTGGGCGTAACATTTTCAGGATCGTTACGTGGTCTGTTTCGGTGTTTATAATGTCCTGGACAGTTTTATTATAGTTGTCTGTTTTTTCCAGTTTCCCCAGATTATACCTCATCCTGGCTTCAACAAAAATGCTGTAATAGACATTTTTAAATTCTTTATAAATTTCTATGTTTCCCTCAGTGGGATATCTTTGTTTTATGTCATAGTAAAATAGCAACCTATCCTTTGCCTGTTTAACCTCATGCGTGATCCAGCCTCTATCAATCCTAGAGCCCCATCGATTAGAGGAATTAGAAAAACACAAATGATAATATAAAAATTCAAAGTGAAAGGTCATCTATTTATTTTCGGCACTCATTGCACCATACCCATTTAGTCAAGTTTCCCCTGAAAGATAAAAGGCAAAATCATTGAAATTTTTTTGACTGTATATTTGCATTTTTTCAGTATTATTATTACTTTGCTTAACAAATGACACATTCAACTAACAGTGCCCAATGATCTGAGAAACCCATTGCAAAAACTTTAACTGGTTCATTAATAAAGTTACTAAAAACATTATCCAGGCAGTTGCCTTTTACATGTGTAGGTTCACCCACGTGCATGTGATGGCGGTAGGACTGAAAAAGCTGTTTATTACTACAAAATTTAGGGCTTTGGTACAACAAGCCGATATTTCGCATATTTTAGGCTTAGAAAGGGCAGCTACATCATCTAGACTATATGTCTTAATTTCTGGGTGCACAAAAATACATGAGCCACCATTTTTAATTTCGTCTCTACAATAATAACTAGCTAATACATAGTTACCCAAGTTTATACATTTTAAATGATCCTTTGTGAGCCAATGTTCATTAATAAAATATATCGTTATTTGGGGTTATGCATCAAATAATGTTCCAAGGCCAAAGCCTTATCAGACAGAAACTGGATATTTAAGTGCAGTATTCTAATTAGCTCTCTTTCTCCGTCATTTAATTCCTCTTCGCTGGAAAACCCCAGCGATGAAAATTCTTTCTTGTTCCACATCTATCCGATCTACCCTGGTTCCAATTAAGCCTAAATGGCTTGACCACAACAGACTCGGGCCAGTTTTCACTTTCTAGGATGCTGTCAGATTCCTGTGGTTGGACTGACACCTTAAACGAGGCAGCATGTTTTGCTTGCAACTTTTCACAGTCAAGTGCATTTATACCAAAAGTCTTAAGATGAGCAAGCAGCGAATCCAAATTACCAACATAGAACCAGTTTCTCTGTTGAGCTGCCACAATGCTAGGATCGTTTTTGTTTGTTCCACGCACCAATGGCTTTGCAGTTAATGTAGTATTATTTTTTTCCGGAGCAACATTTACTCTGTGGTTGGGACTGTTTATTGTAGTTGTGCCTCTGGTTGTTGCTTGGTTGGCTATATCAACGTTAATACGTATCAGTTCATTCAGTTTGCTTTTTTACTGTATTTCCAGTGTTGTTGCAGGAACTGTTTGTGCTTTGGATTTCTGATCTTTAGCAGGGTTATTCTTACTGCAGTTTTTTGTATTTGGTGCTTCACTCACCTTCTCCGGTTGAGATGGCTGCAATAATTGGAGTGCTCGAACACTATCATTTAAAAGCACAAGATTGTTGGTTAGTTGTGTGGAAAACGTTAGTATTGTTTCCTCTAAGGACTTAAACAACTGACTGCTTTCTGTAATTCACCGCGCTGCTACATTTTGGACCTTGGTCCTTGAATGCCGCGTAGCCACGACGGGAATTCAAGGTACATTGTTGCCATACGTTCAGGGTTGTCTATAAGCGCAAATTGTACTATTATGAAACAGTTGTGTACGATATAAGTTAATGAAAAAATGCAATGATAAATACCGAAAATCCCGGGATTAAATAAAAGACAATCCCGGGATTTCGGGATCGAAAAAATGTCCGGATTGAATGCCCTAATTCATATTCATATTGATAAAATGTTTTAAACAAAATTCCTAATTATAGTACAGCAGCAACACTTGAATATGTACCTAAGTGAATAATAATTAGACATTATTTTAATATAGTTTTCGAGATACTCTATTAACATTGTAATGAGCAATAACATTTTTTGGAATCCCCTTTTTACAACTAGAGACCTTGCTTTTTTTTTATAAAGTTCAAGAATTTTTGGATACAGAAATTTGTATAGAGCGAAGACATAAAGTAACAATAATCATATTTTAGAATAATTTTACACGCAATGTTTAGTACTAAGAAACTGAAACGAATTTTGAAAGACAAATTGTATTCTAACATAGGCTTATATGGTAGCAGTACTTAAAGAATTTTAGATCAAATGTTATTGAAAATTAGTGCTTAACGGTTACTTAATTTTTTTTAAACATGCGCTAGACCTAAGTTGGGAAATACTTAAGTACTATTTCTAGAATATTGATATCTAATCCAAAACTTCATAGAATTGACCACCTAAGATCAAATATTATTAAAGTAGTATCTTTATAATGTTTTTAATTTCTAAAACCAAGCAGTTAAGCATTAACTGGAAATCCTTCGCTTAGCATAGTTGTCATAGCTCAAAACAAAGCTATCGGTATTTTGTGACTATCATAAGATACGCGGATTCAATGATTTGTTAAAACAAAGTATGTAGTAGAAAAGTCAAACTAAATGATGAAAGTCCATAACGAGAGTAGTGACTTAGTTTACGAGATACTAATTTAATACTTCTGGCCTAGTACACAAATTCTAAGAACGAGTTTATTTTTTAGATTTGCTCTTCATTAATCCCTTGCTTAGTTTGATTTCTACTTCACCTAATGATATTTCCCCTCCTGTAAAAAGGTTTTTTTAGCAAGCAGATAAAGCATATATCCAAATTCCAATAAGCACTATATGTTACGTCTATCCATTTGAGCGAATAGTAAAAAAAGCATTTAAAACTGCGCAAATTAGGATCAGGCGATAATCCACGACCAGTACTTCAGTTATGTTTTGGCTGTAATGTAGTGTTCTGGCTAGTGATAGGGCGCTTAGACAATGTATGTTATTTGCAAATGAAATCACTAAAATTTGAAATTTAGTTGAAAAAGTAGCACGTTAATAAATTACAAATATATGGGAATTGAAAATAGCATAATTTCGAACATTTTCGAAAAACTCTTATTCCAACTCGTGTAGGTACATGTATGAGTAATTCCTATTTCACTTTCCAGACATTGTCACTAATTAGGGATCTGTGAAAATGAATTAAGGTGTTTCATGTCTGCTATTTTGTCGCATTGCTGGTATTCGAAAAAACTTAATGGCTCGTGTTTCGCTATTTCATCAATGACGAAACTTGTGCAATCGTCTTTACTCTTGTCAACTTCAATCTGTAATAATGCCCAGTTCTCGACAAATTCAATGTTCTTTTTCAACTACCCCCAAGGTTGGAGCTCGTTCCATTTGGTTAAAATGTGAGCTTGCCATTACATCCACTATATCTTCATGGTAATCGCCTGGTTTTTCGGACTAAAATCATCATCATCATCTAGCCTCTCTGTGTCCACTGCTGGATATAGGCCTCCTCCTTTCTGTCTTGAGCCGTCTGGATCCAGTTGGTCGTGATTCTCTTTATATCATCTGTCCTGCGCGTTCGAGGTCTTCCCCTGGTTCGTTTGTCAGCTCGAGGTCTCCACTCAAGCATCCTCTTCGTCCACCTTCCGTCTGTCATTCGGGCCAAGTGTCCAGCCCAGTTCCACTTGAGCCTGGCGATATGTGCAATAACGTCTGTGACGCCCGTTTTTCGGCGTATTTCTTCGTTTCTGACATGATCTCTCATGACATGCCCAGCATTGATCTCTCCATTTTACGCTGTGCTGTTCTGAGTCTGTTGGCAGATGCGGTGGTCAAGGTTAATGTCTCGGCTACATAGGTCATGACCGGCAACACGCACTGATTGAAGACTTTGCTCTTCAAGCATATTGGTAGGTGGCCTTAAACACGTCTCCGAGTTTTCCAAAAGCTGCCCATGGCAGGTTTGTCCTCTTTAGTTCGCATGTTTGGTTATCTCTGGAGATTCGGATTTCATGGCCAAGGTATATATACTTTTCTACCAATCTATATGATCGTTTGTTCCAAAACCGGCACGGAAGCCCGCCTGCTCCATTGACTGGTAGAAGTCTAGTTTGTTCTCTAATCTAGTGGTTATTATTTTTGTGAAGAGCTTATATAGGTGATTTAGCAGGCTGATTGGTTTGTAGTTCTTCAGCTCAGTTATATCCCCTTTTTTTGTGTAGTATTATAACAGCAGCGTTGTACCTTTTCTCCAGTATTGTGCTATTGTTTAAACAGAGGTTAAATAGAGCCTTTATCTTCTTGAGCAAACAAGAACCTCCAATCTTAATTGCATCTGCAACCAGGCTTCTCCAGGTGCTTTGTTGTTTTTGGTCCTCCTCAAGGCAAATTCGATTTCTTCTAAAGATATATCTGGTAATTCCTCGGAGCCTTGATTTATATATAATACCTTTTACGGCTGATAGTATATCCGGTTCTAGGTCCACACACATTTTTCTCCCTGTGACTTCTGTACAGCGCCCGATAGAAGCTCTCTACAACTTTCAGTATTTCTTCCCTGTTGTTATATTTCCGTTTTTGTTTCTTACTTTCGTTATTTCTCTTCTTCCGCTTCCTAGACTTCTACGCCCTTTTATGCTTTTGTTGTTCTCTATAGTCCGTTCAACTTCGTTTCTGTTGGAAGTTCTGATATCCCTTCTTATAGCTTTGGACACTTGCTTGTTCATTTCTGCTTTGGTGACCGATTTCTGGCTTCTCGCACTTCGTCTTTCTTGCATCAGTTGTCTGGTAGCTTGACTAATTTTTTCGTCTTTCTTGGCTTTTGGACAGTGCTCGTTTTGACTCTCTTGTACGGCTACAACTATCGCATCATTCAGGTTGTCCATGTCGTCTTGTGTATATCAGTTTTTTAGTATGTTTGCTATGCTCTGTTGGAACCTTATTATACCCGGCGGCCTCGCCCAAGTTCTGCTAGGGACCTTTTTGACCATTCTATGCCTTTCCTAAAATGATTGACTAAAATGTTAAAAGACCAAATCCATACATTCTCGCTTCCAATATCAGTAATAATTAACCAACGTCCTTTGGAAGATAGCGGTTTAAGACCTATAGAGAGACGTTCAGTTAGATATTGCTTGGCAATAATTTGATGTTCTCATTTTTTTTTTCAATCTTTTAACAGTACTTTTGTTTACCCATGTCTCAAGCAATATGTGTGATTTTTCTTTAGTAATCTCTTTCAGTGTAATATTTCTCCACTTTATAACAACAATGAATTTCTTTCAAACTATCTCGGATGAAAATTGATGTTTTTCTAATGCTCCATAGGTGTCCCTCTACTTATTGCTAGTACTAACAGTAACTTGTCGATATAGGAAGACAAGTATTTAACAATAATTTATTTGCGCTAGTTATATATAGAGAGGACCAAATGTGATCGGCAATAAAACGCCAAACCTGGACGAGAATTATTTTCCTACCTTTTTTCAGGATGAAGAATACATAGAAAATACTAATAAATGAGTAATCCCAAGGACCGTTGTCTGTGCCTAATTATCATTGAATTATTTTGTTAAATAGAATCGAAGGGTGGAAATTCTAAATGCCAAAAAAAAATTGAACTGAGATATTGCATAAAACATTTCTTATACGCGTAAAATAAATCTAAAATCTTTCTTGAAATAGTTTTATTAAGTAAAGAAGCATAATCAAGTAAACTACATACAGTGTTACATATTAGAAGAAAAAGTGACATGACAACCACTGGAAGGTCCTAAGTGCCAAGTATAACAAAACGTAAAAAGGTTTTATGTCCAAGGAAACTTTTTACTGTAACTATGTTCTTTTTATGTGATCTTCATAAAATTGATTATATTTCAATATAATCCACCATGCTTTTAGAGTCCTTAATTTTACGGCTAAAATACGGTTTGTGCAATCGAGCTCGGGAACCACTGCTAGTAAAATGCCAGTCGATCTTTTTTTACATTTCAAGTTGTAAACTGCTCGAGGTCAGAAAAAGATTACTTGGTTTTTAATGAGGTTTCGTGCTTGTTCAATTTTCTTCATCTTATTTTAAGACAATGTCTTGTTTTTTCAAAGCTGTAGCCTGTGACTCCCATCGTTTGGGGGGTCTTCCTGGAGGTCTATGGTTGGTTGGTTTCTCCTCTTTTGCAATTTTGGGTAGTCGATTATCAGCCATTCTGTCGACGTGGTCTCTCCATGCTCGTCTTCTTATTCTGGACCATTTTACAATGTCTGGAATGTCACATTGGGTTCTGATATCACTGCTTCTCACTCTGTCTCTAAGGGTTTTGCCCGTATTTGATCTTAGCGTCTTCATTTCGGTTGTTTTTAGCAGTTGTTTTGTAGCTGCTGTTTCTGCTCGTGTTTCTGTGGCGTAGGTCATAATAGGTCTTACAAACATCTTGCAAATTCGCGTTTTGCCTTCAATACTCTCCAAGTTTCTCCATATTATGTCCCGGAGATATCCTGATACCCTAGCTGCCGCTATTGTTTGTGTTCGGACTTCTTCTTTAAGGTTTCTATTACTTGTGATATTAATGCCTAGGTATTTCAGACATGATCTGTTCTACGTTTTTATTGTAGATCGCTAACTTACACCTTCTCGGTTCTCTTGATATTGTCAGAGACTTCGTTTTCTGGACAGAGTTCACCATGTTTAATTCCTTTGCAACTCTTTCGAATCTATAAAGTAGTTTCTGCAGATTGTCCTCATCTTCCGATATTATCACCGCGTCGCCACCGTAGCAAATTATTTTAAATTCTTTCTTGTCCAGTTTATATCCTTTCCCCGCGGATTTTTTTCCATAATGATCTTATCCATTCAGACATTAAAAAGTATTGGGCCCCTTCCCTGATTCCTGTTGAGAGTAGTATCTTGTTGGAAAGCTTATTGTTTGCTTTTATAAAAGTGCTATTTCCGATGTTAATTTTTTTAATGATATCAATTATTGTTTTGGGATTCAAATTCCTCTCCTTTAATAATTTCAGGACATCGCAAAGTCTAACCCTATCAAAGGCTTGCGTTAGGTCAATAAAGCACATAAAGGCAATTTTGTTATACTCAATGGCTTTTTCCGCTATTTTTCTTAAAATGAATATTGCATCTATGGTGGATCTATTTTGTCGAAACCCCTGTTGTTCTTCACTGATGCCAGTCTGTATAATTTCTTCTGCTAGGATTTTTGTGATTACCTTTGAAGGTGCGCTTCACAGACTAATATCTCTATAATTTTGTGGATCCAAAATAAATTGTAATTGTGATGCTTTGTTTCCACTGTTCTGGCACCTTTTGTCATAATGTATATTTTATTAAATAAAATTTGCATTTCGTTCGTTAATGCGTCACCCCCATATTTGAGCAGTTCATTATGAATATTATCCAGTCCTGGTGCTTTCCGATTTCCAGCTTAGTCACTACTAGTTCATTTTTTTTGTTTTGTTATTGTCTGGTTTTGATCCTCTTTGTCTTCGTTGTAATCATTTTCACGTTCCAGTCCTATTATCTCGTCTATGTGCGTGTCACTGTATAGAGTTTCAAAGTATCTCTCCCCTATTTCTGTTGTTATTGCTTTGGTTTGTACATATTCATTAATTGGTTTTTTGCGGTTTCGTAGCATACTCCATATCTTTCTTTGACCTCCTCATAGACATGGACTATTGGATATTTCTCCCCCTTTTGATTGCCTGAATTTCTGTGTTCACTCACAATTTTGTATTCGTCATATGTGATAGTTTGACTTCTTAACTGAAGGTAAGCCTTTCTTTTCTCTGCTGCAAGCATTTTGATATCTTCGGTAAACCATGGCTTCGGGTTGGTCTTTCCATTTTTGTTCATTTTGCGTTTACCTAGCGCTTCCTCTGCAGCTGCTGTTATGTTGTTACTAAGTTTCATCCCCGCAGTCTCAACATCATCGTCATTCTGAATTTTATTTTCAATAATTTTCTCCTTTAATCTTTGTTGGTATAAGTATTTTGTAGTAGCGTCGCTGATGGCCTCTATATTAAGTTTTTCGATTGTTTCGGGTTTATTTTTCGGTTTTCTTTGTACACATCCCCTTAATTTAGCTAATACCAACCTGTGGTTGGTTCCTGTATTTGCTGAACTTAAAACCCTTACATCTAATATTTTCGAGGGGGTGAATATTTCGGTTTGTGATGATGTAATCTATGGTTGATTTTTGTCCTCTTTCTTTTGTTCAATTTTAATCCAGGATACTTGGGAGTCTTGTACTTTAGTTTATTTAGATATTCGTTTGCCCTGCTCTGAAATTTTTTCAAATCGTTTTTTGCATGTGAACTAAATTAAATGGTCTCTGATGGCGTGCCTCTGCTATCATCTTTCCTATATTTTTGGTGGTGTAATTCTTTACCGACGCGTTTTTTTTTTGTTTCTGTTTTCCTGCTTGGGCAAGTGAGATACGAATAGCAACTTGTAAGGAACGTTTGCTCGACCTTTTCATAGGTACCTTTAGAAACTAGGTAAACAGGCAACATAATCAATATAGTTGTCGCTCCAAATCACCAGCTTTTCTTTTAGAAAAATTTGGAGCTCTTGTTCCAAATCAGTTGAAACAGTATTATCTTCACTATCAATAGTTTGTGAGTTTGCAATGTCGGTATTCATTTTACCTCTCACCTTATCTGCCTTGCGATGATCATTTCCAGTTTTTGTGTATTTTGTTTTCTCTGTGGGCTGTGGGCAGCGAAATAAACTTGATCTTATTTTGATGAAGACCACGTTTCGAATATGTATCTGATTAGGATCCCCGTATCTGAGATTTGGAAAGTCTTTTTTAATGCCGGTGAGCAATACTTAGACTCAGGAATTCCTGAGATTTGGAAAGTCTTTTTTGAATACAGGTGAGAAATACTTATAAGTAAAGACTGTTGAATTTGGATATTTTTCTTGTACAGTAAAAACTTGAGATTTAGATCTAAAACTAGACACAGGAATTCTTTTATTAATTGATTCCTGCTATAATGATTTTACCACGTTGAAAAGTGTAAACAATCGTACTTTGGTGACGACTTTCCTCTGTGACTTGTCATCTGTGACTTATGTTAATAACTGGAATCAGCCCTATCGTGATTAGCAGCTCCGGAATAACGGAATGAGTTTCTCTGGTTTAATTTTAAAGATTTGCGGACGTATTTACAAGTTACCTGCAAAAATAGCGTAATATGAGTCTTGTATTCTGGCATATTTTAAGGTTAGAATTGCTTATCTCATGTTTAGCCGGCACAAAGACACTTACACATTACCTTTTCGTCTTATTTTCATTGCAATATTGTACATTGATACGTGCCTCTATTTTATATAATAACGATGTTAATAAGTTGGCACCTACAGCCTTTTAACGAATACTAGGTATTGACGCTTGGACCGCGCGCAGATTTTTACGTCACAGAATGTTAACCTGCTAAAGCCTAAGGCACATAGACACACCTAAACACGTGATACCTGAAAGTGGCACTTAGACTCTTTTTAATTTTCACTCTTCAGTTCTACTAAGAGCGTTACATTTTCACGTCTTTATTACTATCAGTTTCAAATGGATATGACAGCTAAGATCTTTCTATTGGTTTTTTCCTTGTTAGCGCGAATACTGGTACTTTTAAATCAACATGTCTTAATTTCAAAGCGACGGCGACGTTTGGATGCGTGCTTGAATATTTATCGCACTTAAAATACTTCGATGTATTTCAAATGACAAAAATCACGTTAGTGGTTGTCACTCTAGATAAGGTCGTAAATTGTAAATCAAAAACGGTTCAATCATTCTTGAGTTTTGGTGGGTGCTGTACTTGTTGATGACTGTGTTGTTCTATTTTTCTTAAATCTACTACTGGTTACATCGTATTATTTTAGGATAGAGAAAGATGCAAGCCCTCAATCGAAACGTGTCACTGTTACATAATAAGGCACAATTGATCGTGTTTTCTTTCCACTCATATTGTTTTGCAAATATTTCGATTCCTCCAAAAGTAATATGTACATTTAGTGAGAATACATTCTGCGAAAGACAGGTCTCTGTATGTCCCTAATAGTGAAAAAAAATGTCAATATTTATATTATTATTATTGTAATTATTACTCTATAGGTAAATTCGAGTTAGTTATTGTTTTTTTTTTTTTGAGTAGTAAAATGCTTTAATTATAAATATGATACTCAACATTTCACGGCACTGAAATTTAGACAAAAAGTTGTAGCAAATATGTTTATCATTAGCACAATGTAATTGTATGTATTATTGTCCTGCTAACATGCAGTATGTAAACCTTCCTAAATTATGTGCAATTTTACCATTACAATTTTTAGACGTAAAGTACAAGCTATAGCTACTATAACTATTGAGTATTTGTAAAACAGATTAAACTTGAACAGGTGGTTTCAAATTTAACGTTATCGATACTATTTTACTTTGTTCAAGTTGTTCCTATATATTCGAAAAACTTTTATTACGAATTTAATTATTATCTTATCCTGCCAATTGGGTTGTGGACGAATTTTTGAAACTAAGGCAATGAACGGATATATATTTAGCAAGGTAACCATAAATTAATTTAAATTACTTTTATTTTATTTCTCTATGAAAGGATGAGATTGGTGTCATATTGTTTAAAAGAGTAAATCATTGTCTACAATGAAAAGTTATCTATAAACCTTGCGATCATTAATTAAACCATAAATCCGTGAACTGAAACCACTATTTCTGTCTGAACTCAAGTTATATAATGACTTTATAACGTGTAAATTCAAACACATTAAGTAAGAGACTTTTCTAATGACTGTGAGGTACTGCTAGTATCCTTAAAGCATAACAAAGGTCCTATAAAGTATCGTTCATTTTCTCCTTCATAAAATCCATCTTTTAATTTCTAGGGCATTCAAAATGTTTTAATTATTTTATAAAATATTATATTTTCTGTCCGCAATCAATCCACTTTACACCCATTTTTAAAATTAAAATCTATTATTTTCCAAAATAGATAACATTAAGTGTTGAAATCTATTTTGTCCAGTAGAACTATAGTGTAGTTTATTATAGGCCATTTTTTCTATAATAATACGACCAGCAAGACATTTTGGAAAAGTAAACTTTCGGTATTCATTCACCATGGTAATTTTTATAATAAAAAATCATATTGACTTATGATCTTAATGATGTTTATTGGCACTAAAACATTGATAATATACCAAAATATTTGGCTCTACATTATAACACAGAACACAGGTCTACAAAATGACACTTTTTAGGAAATGTTTTATAATTGATAAGTGGTTTTATATAATTTTGATGGGCTGATCCATTTCTGTGTATCACGTAAGATATTTTTGCAAATCACAAAATAAAATAAATACAGTCAATAAATGTAAATACATTTATTTAATTAACAAAATTGACAGTAGTGCTTCAAATATAACGAACTACATATTTTTAGCGCTTAACTGGATGGAATCTTCTCCTTTTTGTTTGAAAACTGCGTTTTGTGGAATTTCTACTATGAATTATGCGGATTATCATCGATACACTTCATCTACCTTGGTAACGCTTTCCATCTCTTTAATATCTTGGTGGAAACGCTCTCTTTGCTCTTCGCGAACTGCCCCAAGGTTTCCTGGAAATTGGTCTAGATGTGCAGTAGTAGAGAAGGCGGGGTCCGAACTCAAAAGTGAGGTTAGAATCACCTATCCATAGTTATATGGATAGGTGATTCTAACCTCACTTTTGAGTTCGGACCCCTATCTGCGCCCCTTCAATTTTGCCTGCAACTATAGCCCCTTGGGCCCCCATTAGACATTACTAGTACTACTATCAGAGCCTGCGCCCCAAATTTGGGGCCCTCTTTTCATCCTGTTTTAGCCGTTCAAAAAGCTGTTTTATCTGTCTAAAAAGCTGTTTTAGCAGTTCACAAATCTGTTTTAGCTGGTCAAAAAGCTTTTTTAGCTGTTCAAAAAGTTCTTTTATCTGTCTAAAGAACTGTTTAAAAAGCTATTTTAGCTGTTCAAAAAACTGTTTTATGCGTTTAAAAAGCTGTTTTAGCTGTCCGAAAAGCCGTTTCTAAACAACATTTAAGACAGATAAAACAGCTTTTTGAACTGCTAAAACAGCTCTTTAGACAGATAAAACAGCTTTTTGAACAGCTAAAACAACTTTTACTGCTAAAACAGCTTTTTAAACAGCTGAAACAGCTTTTCAGACAGATAACACAACTTTTTGAACAGCTCAAACAGCTAAAACAGCTTTTTAGACAGATAAAACAGCTTTTTGAACGGCTAAAACAGGATGAAAAGAGGGCCTCAAATTTGGGGGCGCAGGTTCTGATGGTAGTCCTAGTAGTGTCTACTGGGGCCCAAGGGGCTCTAGTTGCAAGGCGGTAGCCCCAAAATTGAAGGGGCGCAGGCCACATATCATAATAGGTGATTCTAACCTCATCTTTGAGTTCGGACCCCGCCTTCTCTACTACTATGTGCGAATAGAAAATATACCTACAAACTCATATTGCAGGATAACACACGAAAAATTTTCAGCATTTTGCTGACTATGTGCTCGTAGTCTGGATCTTTGTTATTTCCTAAGAACTTCTCAATAACTTCTTTAAATGAACCCCATGCTTCCTTTTCAATAGGCGTCATAGAATTCTGAAAGTCTTCGTCTACATAAAGCCCTAATATCGGGACCTACAAAAGCTCCCTCTTTTAATTTGGCAGACAACTTAGGAAATTTTCTGCAAATAAATTTTAAACATCCTTTCTTGTCGAGAGCTTTAACGAACTGTTTAATCAAGCCCAATTTGATAAGTAGTGGCAATATTTTCTTTTTTTGGGATCAACTCAGGTACTGTCACTGAAGTCGACTACAGACTGTTCCGAATCAGACGATAACAGATTCTTCATTTCCTTTGGTCGAACAGGTATGGGTACATCAGAACCATGAGGAATAGGTCTAATAGCAGAATCTAAGTTGGAGTATAAAATGCGCTTTTTATTCTTGTCATTAAAACCTTTTAAGTCGCAGGGACAAAAGTAGCAATCATCACTATGGTTTTTTGGCGTGCGCCACACCATAGGAACCCCGAAACTCAATAACTTTTTTCTACTTTTTGACCAATTCCTTAAAGCTTCTACACAAAATCTGCATACAATGTGTGGTGTCCAAGATTTGTCTTGGTCTCTTATTTTCACTCCAAAGTAAGCATAACCGCATTACGAATAAATGAGGTTATGTTTTGCCTTTGTTTATAACCACAAAACTGCCGCTAATATAATAAAAATTATCTACATTAGTAACACAATGTCTCCTTTCCATGGCCAGAGAAAAAAATAAAGGAATACACTCGCTCGAACTAATTAACAATGAGTTCAGTTACGAGTGCGAGAAGCGCACTTGCGGTGTCATACCAGCGCAGCGTAGTAATGATACATTGTTGCCACAAATCAGTATTTTAATTAGATATTTTTATACTTAAAAACTTTTTTTCAGATTTCCATATATATAATATTCTTAAGCTGGATTTATAGTTCGACATAACATAAGCATATCATAAGCATAAGAAGTTAAACATTCATATTTAAGTTAGGCAATTTATAGATCGACATAACATAAACAACATATGCTTGACATAAGAAGTTGACCAATGTTCAACTTCTTATGTTATGTGCTTATGTTCGACCAATGAAAACACAGAATTTTAATCATATTTACCTTTTGAGAGAATGACATATGCAATGTTCAATAAAATTTGGTATTTTGGCCTTTTGAATGCTTATTCTTTTTGAGAATGGCAAGGATTTATTAATTAATATACATAAGACTATAATATACTTCTTTAAAAAAATTTAAAACAAAATTATGAAATTTTAAGGTTAATATTTTCGATTTACGGCTCAGGAGCAACATAACACAAACCCATTTATAAACCGACCATTTCTTGTAATGCACTTATGCTATGCAAAGTCTATGCTATGCTTATGTTAATCTATAAATTCAGCTGTATGCAATAAGGAGTTTTACTAAGATCTCAATTTTTGGAAAATTTGTAGGTGATAGGACAAAACTGAGGTCAGTTTCGGATTTAAGAGGTCAAAATTGCTTAAAAATAGATGTTGGTTCAAAAGCATCAATATTGTTGTAGACCTGTGTAATTTTTTAATTTATTGATCATTACAATGATCAAATAAACATTTCACTTTTAAATACTTCACAGTAACAAATATAGGCATAAAACATGTAAATATATGCAAATTAAGGTGAAATTCACTCTATTTAATTAATTCACACTGTATACTCTGGTATAAACTCGCTTCTCCAAAATGTCTTCTGTCCATATTTTCAAGTTTTCCCTCAGGTAAGAAGCTTAGTATTTTTCACTTTCACATCACACAAGTAATGGTTTGAACTTAACTCAAATATGTATGATGTTAAAAATGTTTTATTATAAATTTTAAATAGAAAAATGAGTAAATAGTAAATAACTAAGAATTCATGAAGTTGAATAGAATAAATGCATTATAAACAGGCTTTAGAGCATTCCTTATGCAAGCATTTAAAGAGAAAGAATGCTTCCTGATTGGGTAAAATATTAACAAATAAATGAATGATTAATTAAATATCGATGTAAATACTGATTATTACGTATAGTAAGGTTTATTATATATGTGTTAAGTATCCATTACTTTGGTGAAATGTTATTGTATAGGTATTATAGTTATAAGAACATACGGTAATATGTAAACACATTTTTATTTAATAGTGCCAAATCCATTGCTTGAAATTTTAAGCTCGAGTTCCTTCCTAGCATATTTCAAATCTAGAATTGTGTTTTTTTATTTAACATTGTGCTTTTCATATGGTGTGTTTTTTTATCTAATATGACTGTTTATTAGTATCATGATATGATATATGCGCTTTGCCCATATAGGTTAAACTATTTTTATTGTTGTTTGTGTATGTAGCAAATAGATAGTGATGCCTACTAAAGGTCAGTGATTTAGGTACTTTCTCTAATGTATGGTGTATTCAATCTCTGCCTGCTTGTTCATTGGATGTTGTTTTCTAATAATTTCCCTGAAAACATCCCTTAATTCTGAGCAATTTTGGGCTCTAATGAAGGCTAATTGCGTATGTATATTCTTCTTTTACATTACGTTAGTTTTTTTAAATATATATACAGCAGGCTTTCATGTCTGTATAGTATTAGCGCAGGCCACTGATTTGTATAGATCAGTGGCGCAGGCTGAATGGAAATTAAACTAACATCGTAATTTAGACAGAGGTTTGGTACGACCACTATTTACAAAATATTTATAAGAACATCCATTATTAGGTCATTTTGCCCTTATTGTTGTAATATTGTAAGGATTATTTTTATATACATAAATTGATGATTAATTTTTTTTTGTTTTTAGTGTTTGCTACTTATTATACCCAAATATGTAACACAACATGGCGCTTTTTTATTTTATTTTTTTTGTTATTGCATTCAAGATTGGGAATTATTAAATATATACTTAAAATTTTATTTTGGTTATGTTTTTCCGAAATATATGTATATATTATGAAGGTCAAATGACGAGCTAAGCCAAAACCGACTCAATAACGGGTGTTATTGGCTAAACTCACTTGAATTAATGATATCTTCATAGGTTTTACAATTTTATGGATATGCTTTTTACATGACAGCATGGAAAACATATCTCTCGGAGGGATGTCCCAATCTATTTTTTCAGGATGTCTGACTAGCTTATAATACCATCCATTATTAATTCTAAAGTAAAAAACAAGGTATATACTGGGGTCCCTCAAAGAGTTCAATCCAAAAATCTCTTTTATCTGTTCACATATGCGATCAGAACACCCTTTGTTGATAAACGATATCTAAAGTATCCCTTACAGACTCAATACGATTTCTGTGAGTTTCACAATGTGGATGTAGAACTCCTTTTATTTATAGAATAATACTCCAGGTAACTATAGAGTTCTGTATTAACTTTAGCAAAGAATATATAAGATAGTAACGCTACATAGTGCATATTCTTATAATCTACGTACGCATATCAATTCCTAGTCAGTCTTGTATTCTCTCTCTCTATACAGGGTGTCCCAAAATTAGTGTAAAATATTTTAACAGCGCATTCTATATATAAAATAGACATTAGTTTCCTTAATAAACATATGTCGAAAAATGCACCCTAACAGAGTTACAGCCCTTAACAGGTGTCCTTCTGAAGATGGTTTTTAGTCCATATTTCAGAAACGGTTACAGCTATGCCTTAGAAATTTTGGTATTAGGGTAACTTTAGCATGCGGTTTATATTTCTCAAATTAGAAAATTCAAATTTTAATCAGAGGCGTGACATTTGGGGTGGTAAACGCAACTAAACTGTCATAACATTTTTGTGGGTCCACTTTTAAAGTTTTTTCTTTTAAAATCTGAAAATCTGGGTTTCTCTACGTAAAAAAGGTACTCTTGATTTGTATCGCTAAGATGCACCGTTTATGAGAAAATCGGCTTTGAAAATCTTTTGTTGCGATACTTGCATGATGAATATTTTCAAAGCCAATTTTCTCATAAACGGTGCATCTTAGCGATACAAATCAAGAGTACCTTTTTTACGTAGAGAAACCCAGATTTTCAGATTTTAAAAGAAAAAACTTTAAAAGTGGACCCACAAAAATGTTATGACAATTTACTTGCGTTTACCACCCCAAATGTCACGCCTCTGATTAAAATTTGAATTTTCTAATTTGAGAAATAAAATCCGCATGCTAAAGTTACCCTAATACCAAAATTTCAAAGGCATAGCTGTAATCGTTTCTGAAATATGGACTAAAAACCATCTTCAGGAGGACACCTGTTAAGGGCTGTAACTCTGTTAGGGTGCATTTTTCGACATATGTTTATTAAGGAAACTAGTGTCTATTTTATATGTAGAATGCGCTGTTAAAATCTTTTACACTAATTTTGGGACACCCTGTATATATCAGGTTGGTGTAGGTTACTATTATGTATATAATGTTACAATAACAATGTCGCTTCTACAAGGTTGACCTAACCTTGTCACCCGTGTCTAGTATCGCGTTCGTTGGAGTTAAACATTAATATTACGTGAAATAGGTAATGTAAATAACCTTCGTCTAGACCTCGAACTGGTCGGGTTGCGTTCACGATCTAATTTATGAAATACCGAGTGTTTTCCTGATACACTACACCTCCCCTCTTTTGGGAATGATCCTGATTTTTGTTGTGGCTAAAATGAGGACATTCGAATAAACCTAATTTGTACACGTTCTAAAATGTAAAAGATAAACTATACAACATCATGTGCAACTGTATATGCGGTTATATAATAATAATAATGAACTAATAATAAAATGTTAAAAATGTTTATATCTTGTTAAACATAGTTTTGTTTTTTTCCTTGGCTGGTAAAATACCAACATTATATATTTAACATTGCAATAATAATTAATATTTCTAGTCAATATGAGCGATTATTGCACAAATTCGACTTACTTAAAGTTCTTGACTATTTTGCTTTGTTTTGCTTGGTTGGAATTTTTTTTCTCTTGCAAAGAAGTGTTAAAATAATTAAAATTCTAATGAATATATACGTAAAAAGTAGAAAAATATATACATAAAGTAGAAAAAAAATATATACATTAAAGTAGTAAGAAACTTACATTATACCTTATACATTACGTTATACAAAATATACATTGTGTTATATGTTATTCTAACGCACTGCACTTGTCCAATGTTCTGTCACTCGCGTAAGTGTTCTTCGGCACTGTTAAAACTAATTTACAAAAAAAAAAGTATGGAGATTGAGTTTACAGATTTGCAAACGGTTGAAATCGATTTTTATGTACAGTTTGTTTTTTATCCGTTGCGTCTTGTATTGTGCAATTTACTCCCTCTATATTCGTTATGGAGCAAGGACCTTTGTACCAAGGATCAAATTTTGTTCGGTTCTCGTTGTTTATTACAACTAGATCACCTGGTTTAAGCTGTATGACTGCACTAAGTCAAAATGCTTCCACTCACACCGAAGGGTATTTCTAGAAGAACTCTGCATCCGTTTCAGTAAATTTGCCTTTCCACTTCCACGAGATTAGACAAAAAAGAGCGTCGAATCAGAAAAAAAGGTAGGGTCGAGGAATTCTTCTAATAAACGACTTAGTTCTCGTTTATTGTTGTTAAAAACCGACAGCGGAAGTCACAATTAATGAGCTGAAATTAAATTTTTCAAGAAATACTTGGAAATATTCCCAAACAAAATCATAAACCTTTAAAAATCTAAATCGAAAGCAACAAGTACGGGAGGATAGCCCATTCCTACTACCCGGAGCTACCAACCGAATATTACAAAAATTGCAGCCTGCCGCGTGGAAAGATAAATATGAGATTCCCAATATATTTGGAGATTCCCAAGCCAATCAGAGGTCCCAAAAAGTTATGAAATGTCATCAGCCGGAGATTGAAATAAAGCAAATCAGTACCCCCAAAAAGTTATGAAATATTCAAACCGAAAATAAAATATGAATTTGACGGATCTAATGGGGCTTTGCTTAACAGTAGGCTTTATTAACCCAATTCTTAAAAATACACAACGGCCAGCAAACTTAATTAATGTAATATAAATTAAGCAGTTATACTAATAACATAATATCCTATTTGAGTGATTTGATCAAACCAAAGCGATCTGTGGTTCGCTTATCAACTAAAATAAATATAGTCACAAAGTGCCTGACGGCTACATAAGTGAAAAGGATGATCAAAACAGCTACTCAATGCCACAACTTGATTAACTTCTTTATCGTAGGTCAGTTTACACAACTCTTTGGCTTTTGAGATGTACTGTCGAGCGCGAATGTTTGTTGCTTGTATCAGGTGTCGAACTTCCTGATAATAAGCGTCCACATCGTATACAGGGTCAATTTTCTGTCCTAAAAAATTTTTGAGCAATTCCGTGCAAAAATTAATTCAAATGGAGTATAGTTGTGATATGCACTGGGCGTGTGATATCCATCATCGTGAAGTTGTTTAATTAAGTTTGTTTTCTCGTCGCGACTCGAGATAACAATCGAATCCTTATAGAAAATAATATTTAAATTCTTCAACACCTTATTCCCTATTTCCTTTAATTTATTTATTGTGGACATTTTAAATATTTGGTCGTTTGCTTTTAGCTTAACCTTATTAATTTCATGATCGCTAGCCATTGATTCGAGCTTAGACAATATTGTCGCTAGAGACAGATTGCCATTAGTGATCATAATTTTATTTTCGTAATTTTCGGCCTTGTATTGACCTTTTTTCCTCAAGACTATCCTAGGATAGTTGGGCTTATTTACGAATTTTACCATAGGTAATTTAATTATACTGAAATTATCTAGGGTTTCTAGAATTTTAGGTTCTTGAATTTGAATTTTTGGAAAATTGTCATTGACTACATGAAATTTGTGGCTTACTTGATATTCTCTAAAGTAAAGATTTGTTTTTGTAGTACCTATTGACGCTACGACAGCATCTGTGACTCCTGTGGGTTTATTTTCTTTCTTTGGATAGTGATATATCAGCGCCGGTGTCTATAAGAAGTACAATGGTGCCATTTCTGGTCATTTCTGAGTTAATAGATACCGAGTTCGAAAGTGTGGAGTCCAAATTAAAGATTTGGGTAAAATGGCCCTGTGTATAGCGCCGAGTTTGCTGATTTTTCGTCTTTTATATTTAAGAACTTAGACAATGCCTCTTGACAGCTGTTTAATGACAAATTTAGCCTTTTCCGACGTTGAATTCGTTATTAGGGCCTTAAATGTTGCGTTTGTAGCGTAGGTTTCGGCTACTGCTACTGGGACTCCTTCGTGGATGTAGGTTCTCTTTAGCCTTTGTGCCAGGTCTTCGATCTATCTGGGAAACCTGGATTTATATTTGTTGCTTTGTTTGAGGCCGAACAGTTTTGCACTGGTCATTTGTGAGCTTTCTACTCTAATTCCTGTTTTAAGTTTGTCTATTATTGAGGTTAGGGTGTCACTTGCTTCTACTAAGTCTCTGGCTTTCCCAATTAATCTCGTCTTTATGTAGGCTACTGCATTGGCAATCACGGTCTGTAATTTATCGGGTGAGCCATCGAATTCTGTTGGGAAAATTTTGCTTGCCAAATTGAAAAATTCAGCGTTTGTCATAGCCATTTTCCAATCTGTTTGCGTATCTTCTTATGATTCGGCTTCTTCTATGTCTTCTTCTAATACTTTAGGGTTACTATATCCGATACACGAAGTAGGAATCTTATATAAGGCTTTCAACACTTGATACGCTCTTATTACTTTGGGCGCTTATTGAAGTAAAAAGTTTTTTAACAGTAAGTATTTGTTCATCGCTTAGAGTTTTGTAAACTGAACGAACGACTTTGATAAATTTATTGTATAAGTTTAGTAAATTATCACGAATTTCTTTTTAATGTTTTCCGCCTTCGGCGTCTGTTTTTTAAGATTTCTTTTCGATTCGTTGATAATAGCAATTTTTATGTCTTGTATCCCGGCTAAGGTCTCTTCCCACTTTATATCATTCATAAAAATAGATTTCTGGATTACTAGTATTGCGGGGATACGGTGACTTATGACGTAAAATAATTAAATACGTACAATACTGTGCAAAAATAGAGCAAACGTAAAATAAAATCAATAAAATGTATTCATAGTGTTTCAGTCGTATGTATCCCCCAATAAATAGTCATAGTATAACGGTATAGATATTATATGTGTAAAAATAAATCGTAATAATAATCGCCGATACCGATAATAATGGTAATAATACATTGGTAAGGATAATATAGATTATAGTAAGAATATGGTAAGAACAATGCTAATAATAAATAGTAAAAAATAATAATATGCTGAATAATAAAATGTAAAATCGTAAAATTGAATAGTTCACTGTTCAATAGTCACGCATTCACTTCAATTTTACAAAAATGTCTTACTCATCCGCAACTGCTGTCCTGTGAGCTGCTAGACTTCGGCTGCCTGCGCCCTGATGACCATACTTCAGGAATCAGGATATTTGCCGCTTGACTCCCTTCCGGCTCTCAGTTTTAGGAATAAAACTGCCATAGCTGCTGCCACCAAAGCGTATATTGCTACCCTCATGTCCATCGGCATCCAGATTTCTTCCTCTTCCACTATAAGGTTGGAGTTCACCACACCTGTATCGGTGACCTCCGCTTGCTTAGAGCTGGATTAACCCATTATACACAGGATTCCCCGAGGCACCTAACACTCAAAAACTCACGACACTCAATGGCAGGGTCGCCATTTAGAACTCTTTTTATTTATAGAATAATACTCCAGGTAACTATAGAGTTCTGTATTAACTTTCGTTGGAGTTAAATAATAATATTACTTGAAATAGGTAATGTAAATAACCTTCGTCTAGACCTCGAACTAGTCGGGTTGCCTTCACGATCTAATTTATGAAATACCGAGTGTTTTCCTGATACACTACACTACAAAACCCCTGACATTCTCATAACCAACCCCACCAGTTTATTTGCCCGATTAATAATGCTTTGATGGTGGTCACCAAAACTGAGCACACTATCGGAGTGTATGCCCAGATCTTTACGACTGCTGCCTGGATCACCACAGCATATCTCATTTTATATACGAGTCCTTTTCCATTTCTGCTTCGACAAAGAATCATATAGTAGTTCAGAGCATTTAATTTAAAATTATTCATATCACGCCTATTATCAAAGCATCCAGGTCACTCTGAAGCACCGTAAAGGATCACCCGCAAACATAAAATGGGGAATGTCATTTCTCCTTGATCCTTATTCATGACCCTTCCAAAACTTTCCTACACTTTCATTTATTTTTTACTCTACTTGGGCTAGTTATTTGTGTCAACCAGCAAAATATGTAAATATTGCAGTATAAATATAGCGCCTTCACACGGACTTATGCATATTATGATAATGTTTTTGAACACACTGTATAAATTCTGGGGTAATTTGTGTTTTTGACATCTACAAATTCCTGTCATTTCAAGTAATGAAATATTTCTTAACATTACTGATTTTTACACAAATTTTTACAAGCTGCATGTTGTCCCTTCTGCCATTCAGGGAACATGACCAATCAATAAGAAAGTCTCATAATTTTGATGATCCGACGCAACAAAGTACTTGTATATTCCCGAATGCCCTAGTCAAGTAACTCCAACTTGATCTTATTGGAAAACTTTATATTAATGGACCCAATCGTTAACAGTACAATATTATAATATTTTAGATGATTTTGACGAGGACAAAATTGGTTCCGAATGTGTAGAGGATTGTGACTGCTTAAGTTGCAATAATACTTTGCCTAAGCCCAAGAAAATTATAAATCCCTACAGAGAAGAACTGAATAATCGGGTACTGCCAAAACCTTTTGGAAGTTTTTGTTTAAAATGTGCTGCTTGTCTCGCTGTGGCTAATGAGGTAAGTCTCCTCACGACGCATCTTTTATTCAATACATCACGTGGCACATAAAACAAACATTTTAGATACAAAATGTTATAGAGAGTGCAAGTCAAGAATGTGAAACAGATTTAGAGAAAAAGAAAATTCTTCTCCAAGACATAGAAAAGAAAATTAATAATTTATGTGAAAGTGGATTTAAGGAGTAAGTAAAAAATACGACAAAGAAGACCAAAGATAAAAATAAAGGGCATGAAATTAGCAAAGTAGATGTTTTAAATATAACTCTATTTCTTCCGGTGCACTAATTAATAACTGTGTATGAGTATTATTTTACAACCGTGTGGATATGAGCCAGGTAAAAATGTAATGATTTCTTATTATTGCAGCTTTGACCTTAGATCTTATGGGCACCATGAAATTATCACAAACAACTTTCAATGCACGACGCACATAGTTAGTGCGATGGATGGAAACTGGACAAAAAAGTAAATAATTCGCAGTCTCAATTTTTTTCATATATAAATCGAATGAAATCATATATAAAGAGGGTTAATTAATTAACAATACCCACTGCTGGTAATAATTGATAAGTTTGTATCAGCAGCATATTTTAGTCCAATTTTGAATTTATTCTTGTAATTTTGTCATTATCTTTGATTTTCTTTTTAGTTTGTCATATATCATCGATCGAAATTTTTTGAGCCTTAAAAAAAATTGATATTTTAATTCCAAAGGCATTTCTCCAGAATCAGTTCAAATTACCGAAACCGGTTCGTGAAGCATGTGCAAAAATTTCAATTTAAAGCTATTTTCTGGACCTGCTACTATGTTGTCTGTCTCAAAAACTCCACATGGCTGTTTTCTATCATGGTGCCTTGCCCTGCTTTTAAGTGTTTCAATGGTCAGCTATTGATTTTGTCTTTATTTAATCTATAGCCCAAGTTTAGAGATGTGACGTCCTTTTTATTTCACCCATTGTAAAGTTAAAAAGGAATGAGCTCGGACTATATAGTCCTTATTGTCTAATTCCAATAGGGGAGGGTATTTCTCCGAGTTATCTACTTCGATTTTTGTGGAATTGTCCATATTAAAACAATATTAAGCTTGTATAAGGCTTTTACTATAAGCTTGCTGGTATTTGCTTAACATGAAGTATTTTCACATGGTGTCTACTAATTTCGATACCTGAAAAATCGCCGCCTTTTTCCAGGTTTTCCCGGTTATTTTAAGAAATTCTAGGTCATTCTGCTTTTAAAAAAATCCAGATCATCTAACGTCCTGTGTTATTGTGTTATATCATAAAAAAATATTCGTATTCTCTATCAACGCTCACTTAATTATATTGCCAGACAGCAAATTTGAATTTGGTAAAATAGGTACCTGTTTGGGTTATATGATATTGAATTTCGTTATTTTCCTATTTCTGACTTCTAGCGTTGGCTGAGAATTGTAGGGGTCAGTCAACGCTTCTAGCGAGTTTCAAAATGTGGTGCTTCAGTTATAGTATATTTAAGAGTACTTGTCTCAAATGAAAGGGGAGAGGAGGGCTTTGCAAACAAATTGTAGACTCCTATGAAATAAAACCCCATCCTTATCTTTTACCCCTATAATTTTTTTAATGAGTAACAGTTCCGTGGCCACTGTGTAGAAATCCTAAAATCAAAAACAGAAATCCGTATATTTCACATCAATTTAAAGTGGTTTAAAATGCACTGATAGTTTATCTTTATTTCTTAGCAAGCATGACAATAAAGGCCAATTTCCATTAGAGCAACATCAAACAGGGGCATCGCAGCGCACACTAAAAAGCTGCTTCCAGTTCCGTACATGTTATTAAATGACACCGTTCCCACGTAACCAGCGCAGCGCCGCGCTCCGCGACGCGTCACACAGCAGCGAAATTTTTGTTATTTTCAGAGCATTGGAACGCAGCACGCTCCCACCGAACATTAACAATAGACTAGAAGGTTCACTCTAAGCACCGCCCCAGCATTTCCCTCCTTTTCCCACCGCGGAACGGACGAAATGCTGGTTAGCCGCTCAGGCCTCGTCCCACGTTTCACCCCCTTTCGTGGAAGTCTGGCGTCCCGCCTTTGTAAGCGCTACATCAAAAGTGCCGACTTAGAGTTGACATTCTAGTCTCTTGTTAATGTTCGGTGATGCTGCTTATCAGCGCGCTGCTCTGCTAGCCAACGGACCAGTGAGAATTGACCGAGGCATCGAATACATGCAGCGATCGGTACTTTTTTTTAGTTTGAATGTTTGAATATTTATAACATTTCCGTTCATCATCCTGAAGTCGCCTGAAGAATGCAAGAACTTCACCTTCCTCCACCCTTGTTCGAAATATATATCATGCACCCAATATTTTATTTTTTTTATTTTCTTCATGTTGATAACATATACCTGTTAATATCATATCATCTGATAGTGAAGTGTTAGACGTCTCCTCTGCTTTCAACATTATTGTCACAAAATACATCACTACACAAAACTGATTATTTTTGCTGCTTGTTAGCTCGTTCGCTGTCAGATGCTGCTAAGTGCAGTAGCGTGCCGTATAGGGGGCTAGGGGGGGGCGAATGCCTCCCCCCCCCCCCCCCCGCCCTCTATCTAACTCGCCTCAGCCTCCTAATGCAAACTGCGAATAGCTCATCATTCGGCGCCCTCGAAATAGCTCGCCCCTCCCGCCCTTATACCCACGGCACGCTACTGGCTAAGTGGAAATACTAATCTAAAAAACGCTGCTCGTGATGCGCCGCGCTGCGCTGCACGCTGCTGATGCTCAAATGGATATCCTCCTTGGCTGGATATAGCGTATCGTGCTGCTGTCTGTTTGAAAGAATCTTTTAAACTGTTTAGAACATATAATATTCATGTATCAGAATATATACACGTGACATACCAATAACATTTAAATCCTCGCACCTGTTTCAATATTGGTTGAAAAATGATCAGGCGACCGCGAACCAGCGTACCCTTTACCTACGCACTTCCGATTTCCCAGGCAACTTATGAGACTTATCGCACTCCTGTTTTAGATTGAGAGAAATATGTCGTCTCTATATATCGAGGATTCATGTCGAAAAAATTGCCATAAATGTATTAGATTCAATTGGAAATCTCACGGACACTTTTTGCAGGTAATAAGTCGATAAAGTTACATAAAGTAATTGATCCATTCTATGATAACAATAGGTGTTACGAAGTATGCACTTCAATATTTATGTAGAGCTTACTTATTGTTATCTTATAGGAGCGCGAATATCTTGGGTCCTAGGTTTGCATGTCTCTTACAAAAGAGCTAAATAACCATTGAAATTATAAGGTTTGTTCTAGCAGGGATTTCAAACGGTTCCAAACCGTACGGAGTTTGCGCATAGCCATATAAGCGAGGCTTATATCGTTATGCGCAAACTCCGGACGGTTTGAGACCGTTTGAAATCGCTGCTAGAACAGACCTATTATTGGTGGTAACACGGCTTGGAAACACTTAAAAAAAAAGTTATATTTTGTAAGCCAAAAGATCCTAAACTAATTTTGCAGCGATCGTTCTTCAACCGTGCTAACCTGGAATTCTCGATAATCGCCGAAGCTCTACAATATGGCTTATAAATACAAAGATACCTTAAATTGTTTTATATGTTTTCCAGAGGTACTGGAGTATTCCGTGACTGTGCAAATATTAAAAATCATGAAAATATTACTATGCCAGCATGCAAAGATTGTGACCGTCGACTTTATCTTTAAAAAAATTGTACATCATATATTTAAATATACGTTTTACAAGTAATAAATATCTATTTTCAATACTGGTATAATCGGGCAATATTAAATACCATCAAACATTTTCTTGATCCAATAATCACTGTTCCAAAATATTTAGATTTCCTAAAAGTTCCACAATATTTATTTTAGTCTATTCCACAACTCAAAATAAATTTATAACCTGAGTCCAGAAGTGCTTTTTCTCTTTCACCTGAGGTACCTATATATAGAATGTCGAAATCACTCCAAAAATATACATAATACTTTATTGTCAACAAGGTTTTTTATCTACGGCCTACACGGTAATTAATTTTGACTTATTTGTGTTACATAAGTCATAAGATCACCAGTTATGTAATGAACACATCATGTAATGTGTAGAGTTATATGTGCCGTGGTGTAGAGATAACTAATTTTTTAATAAGCCGTTTGAAACAACACCTCAAAATCAAAACTTTTAACGTTAGTAACTTCAAATATCTTTGTAATTACACTTCTTGTGTAACGGCTTAACAAGGGCCAACTTCAAATTTGTCGGAAAAATTCCATGCTTAAAGGAGTTGATGATGTGCCACAAAGGAACAGCTAACTCCTCTACAAGCTTCTTCATAAAATTAGAAGAAGTTTCATTACAACCTGACCGGAACTCGTTGTGTTCCTTTAGTTTTTAATTTATGTGTAAAATTTAATACACCGTCGCTGGTGTCAAAAAGAAATTGTTACGTAAAGCAATATTGTATAAGTGTCCTGATCAGGTAAATTGCTCAGTTAATTTGGAGCGGCGTGGCGTGACGGACTTGTTGAAATTATTGTAAATGATATCCAGGCATACGATACTCGGCATGCCCCCTTACTTTCTTTAACAATCCGAGCGGCGCGGCGTGACGAACTTGTTGAAATTATTGTAAATGATATCCAGGCATTCGCCAGCATGCCCCCTTAATTTCTTTAACAATCTGCCATTCTGCCAAACACACTTATACTTTTTGTTACTATTGCTGAATATATTCACGTTTTTTTCCTTGCATATGCCTCCACATACCCATCCTCAACTCTGCTAAGAACCTACAAGATATCCAATTCATTTTTACAAATGCCAATTTCATCGTTTTGCAGATATGAATTTATTTTTTTTGGGCCTAGGACTTATTGATGTGACAGGAAAACATTGGTTGAACATGGGCAGAAGAGTACGCATAAAACTCCTCCATTGAGAATTCACCCTAGCGTCAGACAGCGCAAAAACAACCTGCTGGCTTAAAATACCCGTTATTATTATATAAAATTAAATGGATTCCCACTCACCTCAAGGCTGAAAACTATTTTTTGTAAAGTGTGATTGGATATAATATGAGTGCCTAGCACCTCTAACCTAAAAGATTCACAGCTGGTTACTATCAATGCAACTTTTTGAGGTCCTGCAAATTGGTGTGTATATGAGGCGAAAGCAAAATATGTTCTGGAGTACATTTTACTGTCCTAGATGTTATGGCTCAATGGTACATTTTAAAAGGAATTCCAGACAGGCTGGATTCTATTAGCGTTGGCTGAGAATAGAGGAAGACGCGCTAAATTATGGGCAAAATCGTGACACTAAAAGATGACTGCGTATAGATGGCGCTGCTAGAATGCGTGCGCGAGATCTGGCTTAAGATCGATCACAGTATTGGCACAGCTTATTCAGTAACCAGCTATTCATCTCTATCGAAATCGGAAAGTTGGAGTGCCGGGCACTGCGCCTCCTGACAGTGCCCTTAGCGGTTCAGTTTCACGGTCTCGTGATTTTTCAGGCCATGTAATGACACGAAGCGAACTGAATTTAAAATGAATATTCCCTTCAAAATCCACGACAAATTCACCCGAAGCTGCGGCTATTGCCCTAAAAAGACCGGAAATTTCGGATTTTTATACAATTTTGCCATTTAAAATCGTTTTCAAAAGGATTTTAGACGATAAAACATCGTATTTTAAATTAAACGAATTGTCAAAAATATTAACTCATGGCCCTCTTCTCAAATTTTCACTTGACTTTGCCAAATCAAAGGATGCCGCCGCAAGATGAGTAGCTGGTTATTGAATAAGCTGTGGTATTGGCATTTTGCGGAGCACACGAACGTGTTGTCTGAGGAGTTTTCGTAGCGTCTTAAAATCTTGCATTAACATTTCTTGTGATTTGTCATAGACCTAGCCTTGTTTTGGTTGTAGTTAGCACTCGAACATTATGTTGACGTTCAAAATGAATGTTTGTGCTTATCGTGGATGCAATAATACAGGAAAAACCAAGAACAATATTGTAAGTTTTTTTAAGTTTATTATGTTGAGTTTAAATTAAAAACACCGTTTTTATTTAGAATAATATTTGACTCTATTTTTATAAATACGTATTATAATTAATTCCGATCGGATAAAAAATAGTATGTGCAACTCGTAGGAAAAGCACATTCCTGGATTCCTGTGTTGCTAGCCTTGGCTGCCCCTCGTCCAGCAATTACCACAATCGTCCAGGAATGTTTTGTTTTTCCTTCTAGTTACACAATATACTATTTTTTTAATGGGACGTAGCATTATGAATCTTAAATAATATTTCTAGGAGTCAAAAAATTGTATTTTTTTCAGATGAGACGTTTGCGCATCTACAAGCGTATAAAAAAGTCACCTTTTTAGACAGTTGTACAAAATAGTTATTTATGCAACAAGTGCGTAAAGTTACCCTTTTGCAAGAGCCGCAAGGGAGTGTGCCAATCACATGAGTAAAAAACAATTACGTATGAGTTACATACAATACTTTCTCTACTTCCTAGAAATAAACTACATCAAAATAAAACAATTTATCTCTCGCAGTAGTGCGTAATAGTATATTATGATATAAGTGTATAAGAGGGCCTTTAAAGCACGCGCGACATATTTCAAAACACGACGCGCAGCGGAGTGTTTTGTAAGTCGCAAGGGCTTTAAAGGCCTCTTATACACGTATATCATACGCTATTTTTTTTTTATTACGAATGCATCATAATCTCAAAAATGTTTTAAATATTAAACTTAAGGGATATATTGACGAATATATTAATCTGTCACATTTGACATGATCAAATGTTTCTATAGCAACCTTTAAAAAAGTAGGCGCATCATAAACATAATTTTAAGCCACGCTGCAGCGTGCGATAATCGTTGATTATGGTGCATGCGTAATAAAAAAATATATATATTTAGGCACTGGTGCTTAAAAAGTAATATTTTATATTTCGTATTTTACTTTATGCACTAGTGCATACAAGTTCGCACTGTGAAGCGCGTAAAGTTAGTTAGCACTTTGATGACTAGGGGCTTTTTGAATTAAGAATTCAAATCCGTTAAGAATTTTCCTTCAATTGATAAGGGGCGCCATTTATGATGAATTCTGTGCTTTTAAAACCCCACAAATTTTTCGCGCCTACGCGTGTTTGACTTTTGGCAAAGAGAGTCTATTATCACACCGTTTTTAAACTTATATCGAGGTATTTGCTTTAAAGTATTTAATGCATCATCATAACATGGAATATCATATTGCAAGTAATGAGCCAAAAGGCAGCAGTAGGATTCTAACCTAAATGAAACAATTTGAAAGCAAATACCTTGAGTGGTTGCGTGCAGCGACAGCTATGAAGTATAACTTTTTTATCTAAAAAAGGCGGCTGCAGTTAAAAGGATTTTTGTATACCTATGAAATTCTCATATAGTATGTTTCGGAAAATTGGTAACTAATCCAGTATTTACTGTGTTATAATTTGTCCCAATTTTATTTAATATGTACCGGGTGGCCAACTAAGAATGGCACTCGGCTATATCTGGAAAAGTAATTGTCGTAAAGACTTGCGGTAAAAAATTTATGAGTAAAGCTGCCAAGGGAAAATGTAGGAAATTATTTTTAAGTCTCCAAAATGGCCGCCAAGGGGCATAATAGCCATCTTAAATTTTAAAACCCCCTTTTTTTTGCAAAATTTTCTTAAATTAAAGATAGTAGAATGCATTGCCATTTTAAAACAGGGATAAATTAAATTACTTTTTGTAAAACACGTTTTGCTCTAGCCCGTAAAAGAAAGTGATGGAACGTGATCGAACATTTTCGGAAATAAATGTCAATAACTTGAAAATGGCTGGACGGAACTTAAAAACTTATAGTCGTTGAAAATGGCTTTTTTTAAGCTATCAATCGTGCCTTGCGTGGGGTGATTGCGACTTATCACCTAGCCGCTAGAGGACGTTTTCTGACATAACCGCAAATAAGTCAGATTTAAAAAAAATAAATAAATGCCACGATGCCACTATTTTAAAACTAAAGAGAGCCAAATGAGATCCTAATACGATAGTGAAAACCGCATTTCGATATATCTCATCTAACCTAAAATATAAGTAAAAGAAATCAGAACACGAAATAAAATCGGATTTTGGGACATTTTTTCGAAAGGAAGAACCGTTGTTATTTGTTATTATCCTCATTTTAGCACAATATATAATAATTTACTGCTAAAATACCAACATAATATTTAAAATCTCAATAATAATTAACATTCAGTAAATATGAGTGAATTTTGCCGTTCTGTCCACACAAAATTCGAAATTTTTTAAAGAAACCAAGTAGGCTAGCGGCAACAGTTAAGTATATTATCGTTGCATTGAAAATAAGCACGAAATAATGCATATCAAACACTTCTATGGGTAGAAAATTTATTTTTTACAAATAAGACCAACAAAATATCGCATACCGGCTTATATCTCAAAAACTAGCCCGCTAGAGGGTGTAACAGCCATCACTGTAAAATTAAGAATTTCGTCGTATTTTGACTGATTAACAGGTATCGAAAATATCTGGAGTTCAATTCTTACACATTTCCTGATTCTTTTTGTTCGCAGAACGAAGACTAATATTTGTTATATTTTTTAATTAAAATATTTGTTAAATAATATTTTTGTCAATGGTCAAGCCTACTTGAGTTAGTAAACGAATACCGTTAGCAGATATCATAAAGTCCGCGTGCATTCAATGATCAAAGTTCGAATTTCTTGAAGACCAAGCGGTTTATCGAGATCAAACAAGTAATACCTTTTTTCCTTAAAAATAACCAGTTTACTACATTTTTTATTCAAAATCGCGATAAAGTTTTAAAAACATCGATTCATCGTTGCCATCCCTAATTATCATTGCATTGAAACACTTCCACAGGTGGAAAATTAATTTTTTTTCAAAATAAAGCCCCAAAAATATCTCATACACTGTAAAAATCTGCAATCTTAATATGATTGACATTTAGTTATCGTCATTATAATTTTTGCGATTTAGTTTTCTAAAGCATAGGTACTTGCTTTCTTGTACTTCTTTTGTGTGGACACAAGGGCAATCAATATTCATGTAAATATGTTCTATATTGTTGTGGAGGATTCATTCTTACCCTGGAATTGATTGCCTTTGGCTCCACAAATGATTAAATTTAATCATTTGTGGAGCCAAAGACAATCAATTCCAGGGTAAGAATCAATATTCATATTGAATGAATATTAATTATTATTGAGATTTTAAATATTATGTTGGTATTTTAGCAGTAAAATAATATATATATTGTGGTAAAATAACGATAATTACAATTTAATAGCAACGGATCTACTGAAAAACTATCCCAAAATCCGATTTTTTTTTGAGTTTTGATTTATTTACTCATGTTTTCGGTTAGGTAAGGGATATCGAGATGCGGTTTTCACTGACGTATAACCTGTTTTAAAATTTAAGATGGCTATTACGTCCCCTAACGGTCATTTTGGAAACCTAAAAATAATTTCCAACAATACATAATAATATTTTTAAATCCATTTATAAATTATTGCTAAACGAAATCAATATAAATATTATTAATTTATGTCCAGAACATATCGAAAAATTATTAAAAATTGTAACAAAAACAATGCTTTACAAACAAATGAAATGGGAGTGTCTGAAAAATTCAGTTGCAATATACGTGACACCAAAGATGCTCAAAATAAACCACATAGAAAAATTAGAATTTTATCAAACCAATGATTTTTTCTAAATTATTTTCATTATTATTTGCAAGCAGCGTGTGCGCTAAAATTTTGCTATTTATAAAATCAAGAAGTCTCCTGAAAAATTAAACTGATTATTTGTTTTACTGTAAATTATAGAACAGTGAAAAAAAATCGATACGTATTTTTTTATTTCCACTACAGATGATTATTACGAGAGCTATGCCAGTTTTTAGTTTTGTATATATAGATATAATCGTTGACTGATTCTCAGCCAACGATATAAGCATGGTGCGACGTAACAATTCATATACATGGTGACGTCATAAGCATATTTCATGGTGTTGTATCTGCCTCATTTTTCGAACTATGAAAAAAATTAAAAACATGTGCACTTATTTTTGATGGGCTATCAAAATTAGCAATAAAAATTTTAATGAAACTTCCTCATTGTGGTATTCGCTTGACTACTAATTCCGACACGTTGACAACCAATAGGTACTCAATTATTCGCCAAACAATGAAACCTTCGAATGGCCTTCAGAAAGAGCAGACTATTTTACGCGATTCTCGATTCGCACAGACGTCCCAGGCGACCACTGATAAATTTTAGGGATTTAGCTGGATAAAAAAGTCAAAACTGAAACATGCTTTACCATAAAGTAGTTATCCTCCAAGTCCAAATAATACTAAGAAACCGTCAGTT
>MU184302.1:130780-151034 GCA_016904865.1 Pissodes strobi | reverse complement strand
TATTTTCGGTACTATTGTATTATTTCCTTTTATTTCAAGCTTTGAATGTTTATATTTTGATATATTCTGTGATATGATCTAAATTTTTCCTGGTGAAACGTAACTGTCACGCTTCTATTCCTGATTCTATTTGCTTTTATTTATATTTACCTTCAGGTAAATGTAAAGTGAGAGTTCTTTTAGGTGTACAACGAACTGATGTTACCTTCACGCCAGACGATTTGATCTAATTTTTACCTTTTAGTTTGGTGGGAACCTTCAAAATTTTAACCTTAGCTTGGTCTGCAAGTTGCATCTGTGTACGACTTTCTCAACATCATTAGAGGTCAATGGTAGGGGATCGTGAATGTGAGCAGAAGTATGTGAAACTATAGGTGGTCTTCAACTTCGGATAATAAGAGATCCTGGAAATAAACCGCACTAACAGAATCTGTTCGGTTGTCGTCAATTTCAGACTTCTGGTCCTCCTCAGGTTTCCTTCTAAAATCGCTTTCGACCTGAGATTTCTCGAAATCAAAATTATTCAGCATACGTTGTATTTCAGCTATGTCATCGAGATTTGCTATACCAAAACACTTTTGTGAGAAGCCATATCTTGCGTCTCCGAAAAAAATAAATGAAATAAAAAACATGATAATTGATCAAAATATTATAAGAAAAATTTAAGAATTTAGCAAAAATACACGCTTACACGCAAACATAAAAAATATATTATTCTGCTACACTCTGATACACGTATAACCCTGATATTAAAATTCTCAATAGTAAAAATGCACCACGCGTCCAGCGTCACCGGTGTCGCACGTGATCTATCGTCACATAAAATTAAACTACTAAGGAGACGCATTTTAAGATCCTTTACACAAATAAAGCACTATGTAAAAATTGACCTCTCCTATTGGTCGATCCATCTCGTATTACAATATGTCTTCGTGATGCAATCAATTTGTGGCAAGAGCTCTCTTAGTCGAGAGGTTTAGATGGTTGGTTCTCACCTAGACGGCCCGGGGTCAAACCCCGTTGCTTTATTTTTTTTTTTTAAGATTAAGTTTCTAAACAGTTTTTTGTTGATTTTGGATATGTCTTGGGTTAGCTTGGGTTAGCACCTAGTTAGTTTCCTTTTCTTAAGCCCCTGTAGCAAGCGAAGCGAGCGGAGGGCCATGCGGATCGACCAATAGGAGACGTCGATTTTTACATAGTGCTCCATTTGTGTAAAGGATCTTGATATGCTAAGGAGGCAACGACCGCCGCTCCATCTATTTCCGATTAGCGTTACTTTTAAATAAAGCTGAGGTACAAGCGTATCCCAAGTAGCATTCCAGGGTTAATATGTCAGGTGATTATTGGTATTTTTGGCACTTTGAATTACTATCTTGCTTCCAGTTCAGTTGTTTTTTTCTAGTTTCAAATAAAATTTGAAACTGGAAAGCTGGAAACGCGGATCAACGAGGAGTTATCTATTAAACCCATTATCATTTAGTATGTTACAGCCCACTTCTGTAACCATAGACTGCAAAAGTTTTAAGTGGACTATAATTTAAGTTCATAAGGCAAATTTTCATTGATATGAAGTGGTACCCTAACAACAAACGCTAATAAAGATAAGGACTTTAATCTAATTTTCTAGTGAATTTTTTTTTTATTCAAAATATCTGTCTAACAGTGCAGTAAGTAACCTATGTTAAGATCGGGATCCATAAACATGGTACTGTATTTTATAAGATACAATTTTAAGTTAAAGTTCATGTAAGTTTCTTGTTTATGCAGATTGCTATCGATATTTGGGTCTGATCTGTATCTGTTGCTTGTTGCGTTGTTATTACTTGACAACAATAAATGTGGGTCACTGTAGTAGATAAAGCCAGGCCAATTGTAGTTTGCTGATATAAATACAGTCGTAAAATTGAAAAATAATATGAAATTGTGTATTTTGTATGCCATGATTCTAAAATATATTTTATTCAGATTATGTAATTTAAAAACTACATTACATCAAAAACATCTCGTTAATATAAGTCATGAAGCTGCAAGCTATCCCAAACTAAGCAGAAAGTTATTTTTCGTACTACAAAAATATGCTAAATTATTCGTCATGCTTCCCAGCCTCCACTTTAGGCTAAATATTAATTGCGTGTCCAAAAAAAAACTAATTCACTACTGTTTTGCATACGAGAACATAGCAATAAACCACAAGCTTCAAAATTATTATTCGTATTAATTTCACGCTAGACTTTCGCTACTGCCTCCATATACCTGCATGTGTAAAAATGCGAAAAATATCCCTACGGAATGTATACTTCGGTAGAATAATAATTATAATGTGTTTAGTTGCCGCTTATTCTCTCGTAGTAATTTTTTCTCTGGGAAATGGCACCGGCCCAGATGAATAATTTGAGGGTTTACTGCAAGTGGCATTATAAAGCATTACCATTGTTTCTATGATCCTAAAGTCTCCTGCGGATCTCGGTTGAAAGTCCCCTATACTGATGTTTTTTTTTAATTTCTTCTACAGTCATAGGGCTAGTTTCCATTATTAGCATCATGCTCATGCCGTGTTCCTACCGCATTCATGTCGTGTTGTTTTGCATTGCATTTTCACTATACGATCGTATTCATAGCGTGCTGATTCCGTAAGGAATAATCTCACGGTGTCAGTAAGTGAAACAAAAAAGTCGAGGAGGATGTTGTGATAGTTTATTCGGCATACATTCTTTGGAAACACAAGGAGAAGAGGATCCGGAAGAGGAAACATTCATTATACGGAGCAAGATATGAGGAAGGAGAGTTCCACGCTATATTTCAAAGACTGCAGGATGATCCAGTAAAATTTAGAAGGTACTTCAGAATGAGCTATGCAAAATTTGCAAACTTGCTGGAACTGGTAAAATCACTGCTTCGAAAAAAAAAACACTACGTTCAGAAAAAGTATAGCACCAGAGGAGCGGCTCGCTCTAACATTACGGTTGGTCGATTTTTGATTTTTACCTTTGACGTTATATTAAGATATTTTCTGGAAATTCACAAATATCCATGAGCTTCAACAACAGAGTTTCTCAAACTACTGTTCATGCAAATATCACTATGACATGCAAAATTTTATAGAAAGTTTTGTCTCCTTATGACTTGGCAACTCCCACGAAGGTTGACAGGCTGAAAATTGCCGAATAATTTGAAAAGTTGTGGCAATCTCCAAATTATTTTGCTGCTATAGATGGAAAGCACGTAGTACTGCAAGCCCCACCCAATAGCGGATTTACTATAATTATAAAGGAACATTCTCAATAGTCTTGCTGGCATTGGTTGACGCCCACTATAGATCCATTGCGGTTGATTTAGTGGGTTATGGGAAGGAAAGTGGTGCTGGTTTGTTGGCATGATCTATCATTGGAACTTTCTTTGAGGAAAGCGACATGCGTTGGCCAAACCCGAGGGTACATCCTGGAGGTGAAGACTTGATAGCCCCCCCCCCCCTCTCCCTTCTCTGCAATTTTCAGAAGTCAGGTACGGTCTAAGCACTCCTGCCTCGGTAGGCTCATCAACCCCCTGGTGAGACTCTTCACGAGCCCATATCATGAGCTTCGTCTGTCTCATCTCCGGAGCCGTCCGCCATACCTCTTCGGCCCGACAATCCAACTAGACGCTAGCGAGGTCCAAGTCACGCATAGCTCTGGCCAATCAAAAGCAAGACGCTAGCGTTCTGCGTTCAAGGCAATTGAAGGTGCACTGTTAACTTCGCGCATAAACAAGTGCTTTTATTATTGCTTAAAACCATAAAGACGGGTGTGGTATCTTAATGAACCACTTTTAATGGACAGTATAATATAGGGTGGTGAGATAAATTGAAACATGTATTCGGTATTGATATAATTTAATAATGCAGATGTAAATTGCATTTAAATGTGATAGATATAAATGAACAGTGTTTTCTATGTTAAATAGAAATTATATATACAGTTCTTAGAATAGTTGCAGGCATTCGTCTTCGTCCATTCAAGCATAAAACTAATATTACAAAAGGTTTCTTAAAATTAGAATTGTCTACTGAAGAGTCTTGATTATTTGATTTAAAAATGAGTTTATATCTTTCTTATTTTAATACTTTGTTCTCCAACTTAGCAACTTTCACACAGCATACCTTTTCACTTTGACTGCTTTCTCTAATATTTGTGCATACAAGAGAAATTGCCCAAAAAGGAATTTGACCTTTTGGCGCGAAGAGGTACTTGCTGGAGCGCGGTGAGGATACCGATCTAGCAACGTGGAGTGTTAGCAAAGCACTGACTAGACTTTCTTTCTTCGAGCGGCTACTGGCGCCACGATCAAATAAAAAGTGGGGATTGGCACTTTGCCGAATTCGTTTGAGATTAAAAGGGTAGAAACGGTTTTCTTTCTTTATTTGACAGACTGATTGTTCACAATGCTGACGGAGACAAAAATACATTGACCTTAAAACGATTACAAGCGTTTTCCTTTACGAGTGAAGAGTTGCTGAATTGTAATCTATTATATTGACAGCACTGCTGTACAGGTTCGAATTAAGGGATCGTCCGTCTAGGGTTGGACTAAGGGGTTTTAAAGAACTTGACATTTGCTGATTTAAATGTACAAATTGGGTTGTACCCGGGGTGAAATAATCTATTTTGAGTTTAATTATGGCTCATTCATTCTACATACATACAGGGTGTTATCACCAAACTATACGGTGAAAAACGATAGTTTCTACACGTGTTGGGGTGTTACCCAACAATGTATTCTGTAGGAGTTTCTAAATAATTTATGATTGGCCTCCTGTACCTCCTCGCAGAGTAGATTAACACCTTGCAGCAGCAAATTAGTTTCGTAAAGCAATAGGACTGAGAATCGTCGCTGTAAAGTTGCAGAATTACACTTTTTAATTCGGCAAAACGAGCTGCTTAAAATAAAGTACGGCTTCTAGCCAAGTTCATCATCTAGTTAAAACTGACTGTGATGGAAGTGGAATATTACGTAGCCTTTCTTTGTACAGCTGGATTCTTAGTGGTGCTCTGACTTTTCCAACGTTTAAAATAACAGAAACTTTACACATTTATCTTAATGTAACATTATTAAAGCACCTTCTTTAATTTTACGGATTCTGATAACGGTTCCTTTGCCAAAGTACTACACTTCTAGTATTTCCTTGCAACTGCATACACATAAACTTGTAAATGTTCAAAACTCTGACACAGCTATAATGGGATAATTTTCTTGTAGGTGTTATCCATGGTTCTAGGATTTAGTATTAACAGAGTATGAATCTTTTATCTTATCAGCAAGTTCCCGTTGTATACTTAGGGAGTTTTTATTATGGCTTTAAGAATTTCTGAAGTAAATATAATGCTACTTATAATATATAATGCGACTTGCATGCCTCTCCATCACCGGGGCCATGGGGACGGTACCCACAAGAGCCCTGGAAGCGTTTATCAGTTTGCCTCTGTCGGTGGACTGGGTGAGGCACGGGACGGCTAGAGCGGCCATGAGATTGGTTGATGCGATGATGTTGAGGGACAATAGCTTCTACAATGGCCATTGCGGTCTATGGCGGGCTTGTCTTGGGACCCAACCCAAACTAACCCAAACTAACCCCTTCTGATACTGATACTGACTGCTACTTGAATATTTACAATTAGACTCAAGGAAATATGCATTTGAATTTGAGGTATGTATGAAATTTATTTCTGATTTCTTAGGGGTAAACATGTCACGTGAATTAAATTGTAATAAAACACCTTCAAATTACTGTTTCCCGCCTGAAGCATATAGGGGGCAGCATCTGACAAAAAAATTAATAAAAGCTTCACTACAGCATCGGGAATAAGAATTTTTGACAATTCATCTTGATCAAGACGTGATATTATCAATGAACTGGTTTTCTATTTGCTTTGCACTTATTAAGTACGCGTTAACTAATTTATTCTTAAACGCTCCAATCATTATAATATGAGCTATGCCAGTGATTTCATCCACGCAAATGTAAAAACAATTATTTCCTGTTTCAGATCTTTTGGAATAACCCCTAAATATAAGAAATCAACATTGTTACGTCTTAAAGTTCCACTACTTGGAATGTTAAATTTACAATAGTTCTGAAGAAATACCCTAAAATTATCGTTACATGGTTTAAAGATAGGTTTATTGGATGTTATTAAGGCTTGACATAAATCTTCGTTGAATGCATACTCTAGTAATGTTTTTAGAAGTTGTTTGGAAAGACCACTGAAGCGATTATTGAACTTTTTTACACGGAAGCATTGTTTTATCCTGTTTTGCTACATGTGTTGCAGTTTTCACACGTTGGTCTATTTGTATTTTTTTGTGAGATATGATATATAATACAGGGTGTCCAGAAAAGCAGTTCATATTTATTTACTTGTTTACTCCTAGGCAGCACACAATGCGCATACCGGATTTACTTATCATCGAAGACTGGTTCAGGGAAAATTAGTTGCCATGGAGCGTTTCACCGGACAACAATGTGCTTTCTGCGTTCGCGCGTATTATCAAAACAATAATTCGCTTATCACGGCTCGTCATCTTTATAGAGCCGAGTATAATTTACACGACATAAACAGGGCGCCGAGTGTTAATTTAATTAAGAAATGGATAATCTGTATTTTATAGGGATGATCATGAAGGTCTTTTTTTAAAATAACATGCAGTAAAGATTTTTTAATGTGTACCTGGCTACTTCGCTTCCGTACGGGTTGCGATGGGTTTTGTTGTCTAATCGACTCACGCACACGTTCAATGTTGTTTGCATCTCTGCTTGACCTTGGACGACCTGTAGAAGGTAAATTTAATGTTGATCCAGTATTTTCAAACTTTTTTATCCATTTCTTAATTAAATTAACACTCGGCGCCCTGTTTATGTCGTGTAAATTATCCTCGGCTCTATAAAGACGACGAGCCGTGATAAGCGAATTATTGTTTTGATAATACGCGCGAACGCAGAAAGGACGTTGTTGTCCGGTGAAACGCTCCATGGCAATTAATTTTCCCTGAACCAGTATTCGATGATAAGTAAATCCGGTACGCGCATTGTGTGCTGCCTAGGAGTAAACAAGTAAATAAATATGAACGGCTTTTCTGGACACCTTGTAGAATACAGAAAATAAATCTTCACGGTTCAATTTACATTTACAAATTCCCTCAACCCCCCCCCCCTCCCCCCCTTTATAAAGTCATTTTCATGAAGGTCAATGTGCACAAATTTATTCAAAGAATTCGTTTTTATTTTTTAAAATATATTTTACTTATATGAACAAATTTAAATACGAAATCAGTTTTAACTCACAATTTTGTTGCAAATTAACATCGTCAAATGTATATTGTACGCATTCATATAAATTCCTTTCTCCGGTTTAACCCAGTTTAAAACCCTACTAAGCTTCAGTGGTGGCCCCTGCCGTGGATCACAGAAGCACGTACCCTCCAAAAATTCCATAAAAAAATCATAAAATAACATACCTTTTAGACACCTATTCCGATTATGCCAATAATACTATTGATTATTATTTGTACATTTTTTAGCATATTTAGCATTTCCATTATCTAGCTATCTACTGAAGTACTAGAGCAATGTACTACGTCATAGAGCACGTTGTATTCTATTTTGTTTACGCTGTTCCTATGTCAACGGCTGTTTTCAGCTCCGCCTGGAAAGGCTGATTGGGGCACATTCTTATTGCGTCCACTTGTCGGTATCCCGGAGTATTCCTTTAGTCTGTCAATTTTGTGAATAAGTGAATGTGTTCTATGATAAACTAAGAGCTAAGTAGGTAATTTCGAATACTTTGAACCATTTTATTTTTGTTTAGTGTTTAATAGAAATTTACGGCAAATTATTTTGTTAAAATGAATTCAGTGGCATATATTTTAAAAAACAGACCTCTAAATTATGAGGACAAGCTTAGTGTCAAGCAATTGGGAAGGCCTACTTCTGTTTTAGATATAAAAAAAACTTGTACGGGAAAAATAAGGGAATTTATTAGATATTTTGAAAGGGGAAAACGCATATGATAGTTTTCGTGGATGTGTGGTTTCCTATCGGACAAATTGTCGATGCTGGGCGACGGGTACCGTCGCCCAGAATAAAGAATGCAGATTATTTAGGTATTTTGGTAAACTAAATCCATATTCAGTTCGATTTACGTTTGCCGTTCTTTGGAATTATTTAATTAATAAGAGACGGTCAAGCGGAGAAGGAATTCTGTTGATTGTGTTTGTTGTTAATTATTAAAAATTTAGTGGGAAACTATTAAAATATAATATAAATTTATATTTAAAAACGAAATAGCTACCTATATGCTTATTACAATTACATAATTAGAATTTTTTATTGAAACCTTTATATCTATGGAAATCTGGTTTGATTTATGTAAATATCATGCATGGTCATGTGCATGTTTTGTATTCGTTTTTCCTATATTTTTCTTATTCGTAAATATAAATAAATTGACCACAACGGATCCCTCGACTTTTTTTTACGATTTTTGGGCGAAAATTGGGCGTGGCACCCCGACAATTAGTTTCCCCGGCCCCTACAACGGACTTTTGGATGCCTTCTACCCATGTGCCCTCCTACTTTGTAAACCCAGGAGCCGCCACTGCTTAGCTTAGGCATTTTCACCTTGTTATTTCATCAAAGCAAAACGTGTCTTAGTTAAAAGTGAAACAGAACATTAGGTACGCGTTTTTTCACATTCAACTTATTAAAAGCAATTAAAAATATTTTTTACCCTCACCATTTACAATTTTGAGTATTTCCCGAAATCATTGGTATTCTCCGGCATTGGGAACCGAGAATTTTTCTTAAATGTTTCAATAATATGGAAAAAACTGTAAATTGTCTTAATTATACAACATATACAAACTATGCCAAATATATATTTGCCTAAGTCTATTTATAATACCTAATTCCTATAATTGTTGCAGTTTTATTAAGTTAAGAAATGATCAGAATTCTCGATCAAAATTAAATGAACCTCCAGGAGTTGCGTAATATTTATATCAGAAGCGAGACTTTAATTAATTTAGTGGACCTTGCAGCCGTCAATTGAATCAGTTTATTTTTTAATGCATGTTGTCAGTGGCAATATAGTATTATTCAGTCAATTTAAATAATAATTATCAGAAGCACATTTTTATTAGGTGGGAATAACATTGTAATAAACAAAATTGTTTAGAACGTTATTACGTATTCAATGTGAGGCTAATTTGACTAACAATTAATGCAGTCGGAATATATACGGGTATATCGATGAAAACCGAAAGGAAATATCTATATGTTGACTTCTTAGTTAAATATCTGCCTTGAGTAAGTTTATCTTTGAATTGAATTTATCATTTTAGACGAACAATACATAAGCTACTATTGACTCATAACCATATTTTGTTTTTCGCTAGACAACTTGAATTATTGAGCATATATTCCCTGAATATAAAGCTCTAAGTTGTAAATATATTGAAGTTCACGACATGATCCAATAGCCAACGGCAGATATGTGAGTGGTACGGAAAAATCTCCAGTTTTTACGTGAATAATCAGAATTTTTCATTCCATAGGCATAATACGTTGACGTGCCTCTCTATATTGAGGTAGTACAATAAAGTACCTCGAAATTTGTTTTTCTGAATCAGCTACAAAAGAAAGTTATGCATTTTTCTCAAACGTAAACTAACCGTAAATTAGTACGTGTAGGAAAAGTCCTTATTTATCCTACTTTTGGAGTAATAGAATCTCCCAGTGGCGCTACTGGGCACTGCGTGGCCTTTTATATTACATTTTGTTATTGATATTTAACTTTCGAAAAGATATGATAACAATATTTGTCTAATGACTTCAAATTCAAACTTTAGAACGGGTGGTATTTTTAGTTAACGGACAACTAATTAACGCAGAATATTGGCTCTTGCCGTCTTATTAATTTAATAGAAACACCTATGAAATGTTTGCTCTATTAGATTTTTAATCTACAGAAAAGTCCACAAGGAAGCAGTTTATATTTTTGATATTTCGTATTTCAAAACAACAGGGTAATATCAAAATAAACTTGAATCTGAAGCAAAATACACTAACATTGCAAGGATGGTTTTTTAATTTTAATTAAAAATTTATAAATATTGCGAAAACCAGTAATACAAATATATACCGGTTGTTGCACGGAAAACCGTCCACAGGAAATCCCATGCAAATTTTAATACGTCCTAATATTATCTCCCCTATTCATTTTAGAGCAAACTTGTATTAGACTTTTTTGAAGGTCCTTGTATGGTAGACTCCCATGTAAAATATGAATAATTTTCATTTAGCGAATTAAGAGGTATTTTGAAAAATGTTTCCTAAAATTTGTGGTACAAAAATGCGATCCTGATAATTTTCTCAATTAAACCACCAGCAGATGTCAAATTATAATAACTGACAAACGATTTCATATTTTATAGTAACTATTTGTCTTTATTTGTTAAAAATGCCCTACAAAACAGAAGAAAAAGTAATCATGATTAAATCGTACTATTCCGGTAACAGTTTTCGGGCAATAGCCGATATGTTTGCCGTGAATTATCCTGATAGACCTGTACCCAGCAAGTCAACAGTGCGTAGTGTTGTTCAAAGTTTCGACAAAGAAGGCACTGTAATTCATAATTGCAACTGCGCGAGACCGATTGCCGGAGCCGAAGAGCAGGAAAATAACGAGGATTTGGAAATCCTTCTTCATGTCGAGGAGAATAGTGGCCTTAGCACCAGATGTCTTGGTGAAGTTGTGGATAAGTGTCACACCACAGTGTGGGATAAACTGAGAAAATATAAATATCACCCCTACAAGTATCAAAAACATCAGGAATTACGAGACGGAGATGAGTTTCGAAGAGCTGAATTTTGTTTTAATGTAATGCAAAGAGCCAATAATGACCGAAGTTTTTTGCGCAATATCTGTTTCACGGATGAGTGTACGTTTACGCTGAACAATGAACCTAATTCTCAAAACCTCAGGTATTGGAGCAAAACAAATCAACACCGCTTTGTTGAAACAAGGACACAATATCCCCAAAAGATTAATTTGTGGGCGGGTATTCTGGGACATCATATTATTGGACCATATTTTTTGGAAGGAAACTTGACTGGGGAATCTTTTCTCGAATTACTACAAAATTACATTGGGCCAGCACTGGCAGAAGTTGCTCTGGAAAATGAAGAGACCTGGTTTCAGATGGATGGTTGTCCTGCACACAATACACTAGCAGTTCGTGAATACCTGCAGAACGCCTTCAATGGGCACGTAATCGGACCAAATCACACCATTGGTTGGCCAGCCAGATTGCCTGATCTTTCTATGAACGACTTCCTCTTGTGAGGACACCTGACAAGTCGCATTTACAAAGAAACCCGTTGCCAAGACTTGGAACAATTAAAAAATATAATTTCTGCGGTTTGTGCATAAATTTCCCCTCAACAGCTTAGCAACTCAAGAATGGAATTTTATGACCGTCTAGGGTACTGTTTAGCAGTAAATGGGGGATTATTTGAACACCTGATTCAGTAGAATAAGCAAATTGTATTTAATTATTGTTGCTATTTTTTTGTTTTTATTGTTTAGGATGATTAAAGTTCCTTTTTCTGCTATTGTGTAGAACATTTTTAATAAATAAAGACAAATAGTTACTATAAAATATGAAATCGTTTGTCAGATATTATAATTTGACATCTGCTGGTGGTTTAATTGAGAATATTATCAGGATCGCATTTTTGTACCACAAATTTTAGGAAACATTTTTCAAAATACCTCTTAATTCGCTAAATGAAAATTATTCATATTTTACATGGGAGTCTATCTTCAAAAAAGTTTTGCTCTAAAATGAATAGGGGGAGATAATATTAGGAGGTATTAAAATTTGCATGGGATTTCCTATGGACGGTTTTCCGATGCAACACCCGATATATATTATATATTTGTAGAATCGGAAAAGGAATATACTTCGAAATAATAAATATATTATACTACATTGTATTTTGTTAAGAAATATCAAAACCATGAATCATGCTCATTTGTTAACTGTCCCATCGTCCTTGGCTTCTTAATTCATTATATTTTCATAGTGCAGGTAAATTCTTACAGCATTTATATGTAATATCTTTTAATACTTCCTTTAATAAAACGCGTAGGTGTCGTTCTATATATATAACCATGTGGTCTGTTATAAATAGATATAAATTAATTATATGTTTACACGCAAAAGCATTCTCAAAGTTTTATAAATTCATATGGATACCTAGCAGGATTCAGTAATATTACGATTTATATCGGACAAAATTCAGAAAGTTTTGAAAATTGGTAGGAATGTTAGGGAGGACATAAGAAATACTAAACCGAAAAGTTCCCACCCCTAAATAGTGTGCTTCATCCCCTAGGACGTCGTTTTTACCCCCTTTTTCAAGTTTTCTAAATTATCTCGAGAACGGTGCACTTTTTGATAAAAAAAAACCTATACCTATAAAAAAATATTCCTCATAAAATTTTCTACAAAAAATGTTCCTATAATTTTTTCCTACAATTAATAATAATGTGAGAAATAAGGCATATACATAAGGGTTACTTCCAGTTACACAGTAAATGCAATCTAATATATAATATAATATAAAGTCCAATGCTGAACGCTAAAAAGTTGGTAGTAGGCTACTGGCATCACTTAAAATTAAAATAAATTTACCACTTTTACTCTCCTAATCCTATAAAACCTCTAGATTTTTAAAGAGGAAGTAATATTCTATAGGGATCGTACTTGTTTCCACACCACCTCAGAGGTTAAGTTCTTGGCGCGTTTTTTTTACGTGGTGTCCCCAGTAGGTCTAATCCACTAATTCTTAGAAAACTATGTTAATCTTCGCCGTCTTCCATAAATTCGACGTTCATGCATGCTTGTCCATGACAATGGTAACACATTGCAGAGCAATATAAGCCACCTCTTCTGCAATTGCACCTGTGTTCGCATCCTATTTTACATGAACACGAAATCAATGTTAAAACAGATTCGGGAGCTGGTTCTTCTGTTGTCATAATTGGGGTTAATATACCGCCGACTTTTTCCATCCCCAATCAGTAGCTTCAAGCTTTTCCATGTTTGAAGTTGGAAAAAAAACAACACGATATGAGTGTAGCCGAGCAGCAGCAGTAGTTGGTGGTAGTTTTGATAACATTACAGTATTGTTCGCTTTACCAACCAGTTTGTTAAAAGACAAAAATCTGAATATATCTAGTCTTTTTTCTGCAGAGGTACCGTTGTACAAAGCAAGAACAAATCGTTCACTCGCATCTACAATTTCTTCATGAGTAGCTTTTCCATTATGAAAGATTTGCACGATATCCTGTAGGTCATCCCTAAAAGTAATGCATCATCGTAGTGACCTTAAGTCGTCATAGTGGGTGTAGTAGGAGAAAATAAAACTTATTACACTATCGAGTGTGAAATATTGGTTATCGATTTATATTTTTACTTTTTTTTGGGTAAGACCACTTTCGGCGCTTTGGATAATCAGCCATACATTTAACGAATTATAATATATCTCGCCCTGATTTCGTTTGCGCTTTATTTACCAAACAATGAGACATTTTAGGCAAAATTGTTATAGAACCTATTTGTAGAGAATTTTATGAGGAACAACTTTGTATATAAGTACTTTTACCTACCATGCACTGCTTCGTAGATATTCCGGAAAAAAATAAAATTGGGATGGAAACAATGTTGTAAGGGATGAAACACATACTTTAGGGGTGGGAACTTTTTAGTTTACTAATATTTATGCTATCTTTAATATTTCTACCAATTTTTTAAACTTTCTGAATTTTGTCCGATATATTACAATTTTAACTGTAATATTACTGAATTAAGGATGTAATCGAACCAATTGAAAAATATGATACATCGAGTTCCATTTTTTATGGCAGTGGAACACACTAAAGGGAGATCCGATGGCACTCGACGGGCGGTGTGTGCGCGAAGTTTTTGATTGACACAGTTCTTGAATAGTTGTATGTTGTAATTAGAGGGAAACAGATGTCCTGGGAGTGAGTTCCACAGTAATGCAGTGCGCCCGACAAAGGAGAGCCGTCCCTGTAAAGAGACGTTCTAGGTGTCCGTCATGCCAAACTCTGTCAAATACTTTCGAAATATCCAGCGCAATCGCTCAAGATTCTCCATAGTCAGTGTCGAATTGTACCACCGACCGGGACACTGGGAAATTTCCCGGTGGGCCCTCAAATTAGCCGGTTTTGGAGCTCCTGCCCCGGAAGCTTCTATATAAACGGGCTGTACTATAATATCGTTGTTAACCTAATTGAAAATAATATTAGTGTGGGTAAAAAAGTACTAAAGTAGAAAATATTTTGTCTGTTGTTAATTTTAATTTGGGCCTCTTTTCCCGCTTTTCCCATATAAAACCTACTAAGGAGACACGTAAAAAAACTTTATAACGTATTTGCCGTCAAGTCCTTGTCGGCCTCCAGATCCTCCTTCATTTTACCTAAACAAAAAACCATTAAGATTAAGATAAAATAGTTAAAATATCTGACACTTCACGGAAAACTAATCTTGAATCCCAAATTCCAGCCCAGAAGTCAGAGTATTATATTATATTAAGTGAGTGCATTATTTGCACAAAAACATGATAATATTAAATAAAAATCTAATAACTTTCGGATCGGTGGAATGTTTTTTACTTTTTTGTAATTTCTGGTTTATGGTACATTTAAGTTAATATTCTTATATTTGTGAAAAGTTGGTTTTAACTGTCAATTTTAGCTATTCAATTTAGTAGAAGAACTTTCAGTTCAGTTTTGAGGTAAATAATCGTGTTTTTTTTATCTTTTTTCTTCTTTTTAAACATTGCACTTGTACAATGTAGAAATGTATTTTTAAATAGTAGAGGCCAGACTGCGAAAGGCAAACTAATGTACTTATTTTATGTATTATTTTCAGGGTTATGGATTAGATTTTGAATACCCCGTTATATTTTTTATTTAATATAATGGAAAAAATGTTAAATACAAAAAATTTAGCTCATGAGATGTAGTTTATTTTTTAATTATATTTGTTTATACCGCGTGCGGTAGTACGTCAGAGCAGGGCAAACATATATTTTTTCAACGAAATACTCTATTCATATATTATTATTCTATAAAAATATCCTACAGCTAATTAGCTAAAACATTTGTATATTAAATAAAAAGATAAGGGTATGGTTAAACTCTAATCAATAACCCCGTACTTATGCTGCAAGCAAAAAGCGACTCACTCAAATTTCTGCACTTTTTATTGGGTTCGAATAGAAATTCAGAGACACGTCTTTTGTAGTTTTTTTTTCGGCCAATCAAAAAATCGATTGAACATTAAATAAAAAAGACACTGTCCAAAAAACTGTTTTTTAAAATTTTGCCACCTTGTATATTTTAATGGAAATTACGTATTCGATTTTTATTTCTGACTAAAATGAAAATCAAATTATAGTTTGACCAAAAATTAATTTTGATATGAACTACACTTTTATAATAATTTGATATTTACTAATAGCTAGCGATACAAGTTAATATCAGCACCCCACGCTTTTGTTTGTATCAAAATAAATTTTTTGCCAATCACTTTATTCTCATTTTAAGCTTATTAAAAGTTATTTTTTACATTGCAAAACCGAAAAAGAGGCCTGGTGAGAAATGCGATGATAGCAATGATATTAATTATCAAGCAACAACCAGAAAGTTCGAGATTGAAACATTTAGATTGATTACTAATCAAGTAACTCAACGTTTAAAAAACAGATTTGTAAATCATCAAGAAAACCTATGAACAGTTTTACTATTTCGATCCTCGAAACTTTAAAGAAATTCAAACTTCGCCAGGACAACTTCAATGAGAATCTTTAATCGAGGATGAGACTATTGGCTTTGCGGAAAGTTTTAAAATTTAAAGTTTTCAAACGATCGGTCATCATATTATGTGCTATTCTAATCCTAATACTATTGGCGTTGGATGCCAATTTATTACGTTCGATTCTGAGATAAAACTACTTGGCAAATGGCGCTGAACGACGGTTTACAAACAAGTTCATATTTATCAAGAAAAATTGAACTGCGATCAGATGTCTACCATGTAATCCGGACGTCACCAGTCCTCCTGAGCAGCACCGTCTGCAATCGAACACCAGGCTCAGCTCGTCTCAGGGAGGGTTGGTTCGAACTATCTTTTCCCAATATCAAGTTCCGTAATGTTGTAACTAAATAAGGAATTGAATCAAAATAAGTAATATTGCAAGTCGGGGTTGGACGCCACCAAGTTTACTTTTGTTGGCAAGCCCTATCGATGTTAAACGGACACAGGAAAAAAAAACTTGGAAATAAAAAGAAACTAGGTTCAAATTCTAATGTCGAAATAAGTAAACAATTACCTGTCGAAGACTGCGCTATCTGCTTGGTCACCATTCAACATCTACATACTCACATACACCCTAAATAATACCAAGCATTTAAGGACAATACTTTTTTGAATAGTAAAATATAGCAACCTCCTCTAGCCTATTAAGTAGTTTCCCTGGATAGAAAGTAGCCAGCTACCCCGTAGTGAAATTTCGAAATGACCCGGTCTACTGACTGACTAGACACACCCCCTAGTCAACCTTGACAGTTTGATGAAAAATATTTGATGAAGGTATCAAATAAAAGGTTATAAAATTTTGAAAGTTCACTTCTTCGAAACGCTTTGCTGCAACCTGCAACCTAGACGGTGATAGAAATACCGAATTTATCACATAGACTATACTAAGTTAATTTAACTCGGTTAGTATAACCTTTCCAAAAACCCAAGTTGCAAGTTTCAACAAGATAACGTATTCCTCAAAAAGGAAACAATGTTATGTTCGATTGTCAAAGCCAAAATTAAAGTAAAAGATAATAAAATGGATTAACTTCCTCGGATATAAAATGTACTAGAGATAGTCCATAAATCTAGCACCCGTAAGAAGTAAGTAATGTTTCTAAGCTAGCGTAGCAACACTTCACAACAGGGGTATTTAAATATGTATACTTCAGTAGATTATGCTGTATGCTATTACTTACTAAAGAAATTAATCAACCGTTTTCGAAAAATGATCGAGTACTAGATTCTGTGTAAAATTTAAAAGTCTATGCAAAGTATTAAATATTCCTGGCACAATAGTACTGTCCAAGTGTAGTAATATAAATATAAAATTAGACTTATCTCGAGTAACAGCCGAGGTTATATCCGAGAATTAGCCATCATTCTTCTCTGTATGTCAAAACAGTGCTGATTAACCAGATTCCGGGTAAAATTGGCTCTTCCTGATCTACAGGGAAACAGTCGTAGAACCCCGCAACAAAGCGCTATCCGAACTCCACCGTAGCATACAGCTACTAAAACCATTTCCAAAAACTAGCTCTAAAAACCAACTTCAAAAAAAAACAGCTCCAAAAACCCTAAAAGCGTAAATTAAACCATATCAACAACATAACACGAAATTTACAAAAATGCCAAACTCGGCCTCAAATATCTATTTGAAATTCTACATTCGAACAACTTGAAATAACTTACCCATAACTAGGGGTTTACCAAAACTTCCTGGGTATCTTGAGAAGGACAACGGTCTATATTGCCATTACGGCGGTTGCTAAAACTTAATTCCCACGCAACTGACCTTTCCTCCGGAGCCCTAATCGACTTCCAGTCTACTTCATGTACAAAATACGGATACTCCTCGAGGACTACCTCTCTACCCAAAGGAACTTCTTTGGCTAATGATTAAACAAAGGCCTTCCAAAATCAATAACAACAGTTTTTCTTCTGTTTCCTCCCCTCCTACTGGATCAAAATATCGGAAACAAATCTGTAAACACGTCAATCACTATCAGCTGACATTCAACTAAAAATCCTCATATGTCAATCAAAATACTACCTGTCAGAAACCCTAGACAGGTACGAACTTATCGAGAAAAGACAATAGAGATGATCGACCAAGTCGATATTCCTCCCCAAAATAACCTTTATAAATAAGAGAATTTTCACCCGTAACAGTCATTAATTCAAAAACAATAGCAAGATAACAAAAACTCTTATAGGCATGATGAAAGTGGCGCAAGCTCTGTCAATAACCATTCAGAAGATGAAAATAGAGCTGACTTAAAAAGCATTTCCATTTAAATGATTCTTGTTCGGAGTGTTTTGCTTTCTGTTTAAAAATTATAGAAAAATATAATTTTCACTCGCGGCCGCGGCGTACTCCAATTTGTATGTCGCCTATAAAAATCTATTGTCTCTCTCTTGCACTGCGAAAGGGTTTTTAGTGAGTTCAAAATTATATTAAATAGATTAAGGCATCTATTAGGGCAGGAGAGGCTGGAATGATTCCTCGTTATGAGCGTTGAATGGAATGTATTGGAAAATTTAGTTTGGGTTTTATAATCAATGCTTTGGTTAAGAACTTAAGGAAACTTTCTACATAATTTGTGTTTTTGTTTAGTAAGTTTGTTAACGTTATTATTTGTAACACTCATATTTTATAGCAGCATTTTTATGGTAATTGTCGTGCGCCTAGTAATTTGGGTTAGTTTGTTTTTTTACTTCCAAGATCCCAAAAATTATTTTTGGGCTACCAATATCTTAATTTTTTGTACAAATAATATTTAGTACCAAATTTATGAAATTTCATCTGCGGTGTCCGGCACGGAGGGTACATACTAAAACTTTTCACATCTTTGGCGCCCCTATACATATTTGCATAATTAGTTGCAATAGTTCTCAATTGCCCTACTCCATATATGAGTAACATAGACCAATATATCTCGAGTCGAGCTCTGTTTGCGGAAGTTGTATTGGTTATCGAGGTACTTGCAGTAGTTGCTGATTGACTACAAGTTCTATGACTTTGGAGTTTATTGGAAGCAAGGCAATCGGGCGATAGTTTGTGGGCGTGGTTTTCTTGCATTTTTTGGAACAGTTTGTACTCGAGCGTTTTTCCAAGAAGATGGGTAAATCCCTTTTCGGTAAGACAGAGAAAAATCTCTGGAAAAAATGAGTTTTAGTTCGTTGGCGCAGTTCTTTAACAAGATGGCAAGTGTTCCATCCGCTCCTAATGCCTTTTGCGTATCTAGCTCTTTGAGAATTTTACGAATGTCACGGTGGTAAACTTAACTTCTGTCATGGTAGTGCTGATGTTGGATATGGTGGGGAGAGCTTTGCCATGGGGGACGTTTAAGGTAGACTGCGATGAAAACATTTCGGCGAGCATGTTTGCTTTTTTCCTTAGCTGAAGTCGCCGTGACGCCGCCTTCGTCTGTCAAAGGTGGAAGTGACGTTTTTGTAAAGTTATTACTTACTGCCTTTGCTACCGATCATAAATTCCGGGAGTCATTGCGCTGGGGCATTGCAAAAGTTTATTCCTGGTTCTTTGATTGTGTTTGTCTTTAGTTTCGTCAATCACACGTTTGCATTCGTTTCTCGCTTGCCTAGGCATAACAGGCGCAATGAAAACATGTCCAACAGCAGCAATCGAGGCAATAATTGTGGGCCCCGCGCCTCTACATATTGCTGTAGAGGGAGCAGCTAGAGAATCGCAAGAGAGGAAGCGGGCGAGGGAGGATGGCCCACAAAGGGTGAATCAACATCCCTCACAAAGCATATACCACTTCTTGGGCTCCCCAGGGACGATATAATCAAAAGATACAATTTTTTAAAATAATTCACGGTCGTGATAAGAAGTAGAGAAAAGTGGAAAAAGAACACCACTTGCATTCTCACATTGCAGCAAAATGCCATAAAATGGTATACAGATGGTTCAAGAACTGAATAGGGGACCGGAGCCGGAGTATTTGGGTCAGGAACCAAATTCTCCGAAGCAATAGGAAAACACCGGATATATTCCAGGAGGAAATTAACGCCGTAGGAAGATGTGCGTAGGTCAACCTTGACAGAAACTGTAGGAAGAAAGAGCTTGTCATCTTTCAGATAGTTAAGCAGCCCCTCTACTTATTGTTGTAGAGGGAGCAGCTAGACAAGCAATGACTAGAATCGCAAGAGATGAAGCGGGCGAGGGAGGATGGCCCACAAAGGGTGAATCAACATTCCTCACAAAGCATATACCACTTCTTGGGCTCCCCAGGGACGATATAGTCAAAAGATACAATTTTAAAAAATACTTCACGGTCGTGATAAGAAGTAGAGAAAAGTGGAAAAA
>MU184302.1:94662-125780 GCA_016904865.1 Pissodes strobi | reverse complement strand
CCGGAGTATTTGGGTCAGGAACCAAATTCTCAGAAGCAATAGGAAAATACCGGATATATTCCAGGAGGAAATTAACGCCGTAGGAAGATGTGCGTAGTTCAACCTTGACAGAAACTGTAGGAAGAAAGAGATTGTCATCATTCAGATAGTTAAGCAGCTATCAAAGCGCTGAGCTCACTTACAATTATATCCAGAATGGTATGGGAATGCCTAGATAGGCTCAGGAAATAGGCAAGAATAGCAAACTATCCCTTCAGTGGATACCAGGACACGCTCGGATAAAAAAAGCAGACCCATTGGCAAAAGTGGAAGCACAATCTCCGCTTTTAGGACCGGAACATTTCTGTAGCATAGGGATGCACACGTACAAGAAATAATTCAGGAAAAAGGAGCGAACCAAATGGACCAGTCTATGGGACGTCTTTCAGGGTTAAGACAATGCATGATGTTTCTAGGGTCCCTTCACCCAGGAAGACCAAAAAACTTTATAACACCGAGTAAGAACAATCTCCCCATCCTCGCCGGGTTTCTTACAGGCCACTGCCGGTTGAGAAGGCACCTGGAGAGAATACAAATTGAAAACGAGGATAGTTGCTGGATCTGTGAGGAGGGGGAGGAAACCCCGGAACACCTTCTCATAGAGTGCGAGGTGGTCGCGAACAGGCGAATGGCCTGCTTGGGGTGCTGCATCGTCGAACAGAAGGAACTTGCATCCATAGATCCATCCAGACTACTTGCTTTTATCAACGCACTGAAGTTGGATGAGGTACACTGATTGAGTATCATGTCAAGGGAAGCACCAAGAAAGGAGGACATATTAGATCTATACAGGTCGCAGTGTACTAATACCCTCCAAGATCATTCATTCAATCATTCATATATTTGGTTAGTTTTGTACAGAATTTACTTCTGTGACGTGTATTTTTTTTTTCTAATAAATCCATATACACTGAAGGCCAAAAAACGTGACGCACCTAAAATTTTGATCCCGCTAGAAGATTCATAACTTTTGAATTAGTTGATTGAAGCTAACCTTTTTTTTATTTTGTTGGTCTATCCTTTGGCATTCTAAAACATATACCGGATGTATCGATAATGTAGTGCCTATAATTTTTTAATAAATTTTAAAACGCCCTGTGAAATTTGTCTTCAACTACCATTTTTGAGTCAAACGGGCTTTTCCATATCTTTTTGGTTTCCTAATGTTTTCTTCCATCTTGCTTGGTTTGAAGCTACAGGATTTTAAGCCTAGTATTGCTTTACCTATAGGCCACACTAAACAACATGTAAGATAATATTTATTTATTCACTTCACTCATCATTCTTTTAAATTACCATAACATTTGTATAATTTTTCGTATAATGAGCAAAAACACGTACAATAATATAAAGGTACGAAGTAACGATTCGGTACCACAGAAAACCTGGTTCTGGCTTTCGCGGAAAGAAATGGATCGTTTCAAAAAGCTGTAGAATATGATCTCGTATTAATATAAAACCATCTCTCTTATTACCAGCAAATAACGAAACAGTGTATTCCTGTCGTAGAAACACGTAGAAGTTCGGTACGAACATCCAATACCTTGAAGTAACGGTCCGCCACCAAAACTTCCTCTTTCACTAAAAATTACTTCGTGATAACTTACCGGTTAGAAACATCAAAGAACATCAAAGATAAGGAAAAGCTCATTTCACTCGATAATGGTGGTTTTAGGATAAATGTACAGGGTTATTGCCAAATTCACAGGGTGTTTTAAATTGAATGGAAAAATCTGCACTTTGCTTTTGACTAAAATCTTATAGACCTTACCTTATCGCTAAATCCGGTATGTATCCTGGAATACCAAAGGATATACCTACAAAATAACACAAAACATTAACTCGATTGATCGAACGATTCAAAAGTTATGAAGCATCCAACTGGATCAAAATTTCAGGTGCGTATTTTTTTATGCACGTCCCCATATATTTGGTTCAGTATGTTTAAAAAGAAAATACTACTACTTAACCCACGTAAGAATTAGAATAATTTTTCATAGAATTATTGTTGAGAAAGCTCCCATCAATTTTTTGCTGCATTCAAGTCAAGAAATTTTTTACAAAGTTTAGATCTGTGACTTAATAAAAATCTTCTAAAAATTTAGCTCGTAAGTGAATAGCATTAGTTTTAATTGGCATTTACAAGAAAGCAATCACTTCGGTCGAAAAACAGTGGCGCACTATATTTTTTCTACACAGAAAATGATAAACATAAAGAAATGCAGATATTATATTAAGTTATACAAGTTTGAATTTTAGTAAAACGCTGTTTTTCTCACCTAAATTAGACATCCTCTCTCAAAAATTAAGTCGTTTAGGACATACCTGTATAGAACTTTTGTTAAAAATTAAGCGAGAAATCACCTGTTCTACTTATCTTTGGTAACGTACTGTGCATCTCTTCGAAAGACGTAACGAAATAAATAAGTGGTTAATTAATTTTCCATTTTCATAAAATAGACAGAAAACGAAGTGAAAAGCACAACAGCACTAGAGAAGTTGGTGTGTATGCTAATATGATAACTTAATAGAATCTATTATTACGTTGGGAAGGTACGCGGTCCCGAATTAACCAATTTGAATAAGCCTGTGTCAAGGGTCGAATTATCAAATGAAGAAATTAGATAACGCTTACCCTCAAGATGCCTTCTTTATTAGTGCATATTTGCGAGCTTTGATTTACCGTTACGATAACGCAGAATAAAGCGGCTCATTCATTTATGATTTATAAGTTTTTAAACAAGAAGGACATCTATGTTAAGGAGTGAATACCAAAGATATTCATATTTTAATGGAAACGTAAGTAGATTTAAATTAATTTTTTCTAACTTTTAACGAAACCGCCAAATGAATATGAAAGTAACTTAACTAACATTTTAGTAGAAGAATCAACCGTTTCGGTGGCCTCTAATTAGCTCATCACTCAAGACTAAAATAAATATCTACTCAGGGATAACCCTCAGGATTTAATAAAGAACGAAAGATCATACGCTAGTAGACGAACGCAGATAGTTGGTTAATTATTAACAGGGGTTGTCGTGCCTCAAACTGATAAAGGATGAGCTCATGAAAAAATTGTCTCTGTTTCGAACAAAATTAAAAATTCGTTTACTATTATAATAGCAATTTTCATTTCCTTCGTTATAATATTAACTGCTTCTAATTTTTACCTTCCGCGACTAACATGCCTCGATGAGACACGTAAGCGACTGACTTTACGAAAAAATGTTCCCTAAAGAAAAACAAAGTATGAGTGCTTTTTCTGTTTAAAATGAGGCAATAAAAACGCAATAATTAATTTTATGTCATACCAATACATTATTGTGTTTTTATACCTTAGATACCATTTACATAATGTATTACTTTATGCCCATGCGGGCATAAAGTCCACTTTATGGCCCGTGCGGGCATAAAGTACACTTTATGGACTCAAATAATTGAATTGAATTCGTATTTTTTTAAATATTTACATATTGTGAATGCAATAACGAACTAGTATGACATAAAAGTTTGTATGCACCACGGGTATTAATAGATGTGTACGCCCTCGGGCGACTTATAAACCCTCTGGCCAGAGGCCCTCGGGTTTGTAAGATTGTCGCCCTCAGGGCATAAACATCTACTTAATACCCTTGGTACATAAATAACTATTTTACTTTTATTGTATTATGCGTCCTGAGTGCACAAAAGTGATTTCATCTAATAATATAAACATCACCAATCATTATATTTCAATTTCAGACATTTATTTCGAGTTGAGTAATTTAAACATTCACAAGGGGCCTGGGCTGGACAACATCCACCCCATTTTACTTAAAAACTGTGCATTTATCCTTGCTAGACCTCTGCACCTCATCTCCAATGAGTCCCTGTGACGGTGCCTCTTTCCTGACTTTTGGAAGTTCAGTTTTGTGGTTCCTGTTAGGGATCGGCAAGACAAGAAATCTTGTCTTGACAAGCAATTTCTTGTCTTATCTTGAAATATTTTCAAAAAATACAAAAAATCTTGTCTTGACCGTTTCTTGAGAGTTGGCGTCTTGTCTTGACTCAAGAAATCTTGAAAATTCTTGACATCTTGACAAAAGGGTAACCCCCGTTTAAAAGTCGTTTCTTGATACCTTGATTTAGAGGGGAGCCCCTGTTTAAAAGTCGGGGTGAGATTGGTTGATATGATGTTTATGCTTGGAATCGAGGGTCACGCGGTCAGGATAGTATTGTTTTACAGTTAATTGCTTCATATGTGTTGACAAATAAATTTTTTTCTTAATTTAAAAAATTTTAGGTAAATTCAAAATTTCTGTACGCCACTGAAGTAGATCCGCTTAGCAAAGTTCTTTTTGATTCTAGTATCTTAGGTCATAACATATACAAAAATGATAAAAAAAAATCATCCAATTTAATTTAGCCCACAAGACATAGTTTTACCAAAACTAACGTATCAATTTTAATTTTGTTCGTATTGACTTGATTTTTTAATAGTCAAAATTCCGACCCCTTCCAAATGTTTTTTGCCAATTTTTACATATGAATTTCATTTGACCGATTTGGCCGCCACTGAAATAGACTCGCTTTGCAAATTACTTTTTGGTCCCAATACCTTAGGCCATCCATATCCAACAATGTTAAAAAGACTGAAAATAAAAAAGTTACATAATAATTTTCTTATCCTTCCATTAAAAATGTTGCAGTGCTTAGTTTTTTTTTTTTCAATAAACTAGCTAACAAATTAGTTTTTTTAATTTTATATTTTCAAGAAATTTCAAGATTTTCTTGGTTTCTTTCCAAGAAATCTTGAACTTGAGAAGTAATTTCTTGTCTTGTCTTGAAAAACAAGGATCGTTTCTTGTCTTGATCTTGTCTTGAAATCAAGACAAGATTAAGACAAGATCAAAAAAATGACGACCCCTTCCTAGTTCCTGTACATAAGGCTGGTGACAGAACCAACATAAGAGATTATATGCTCATCTGTATTATAAATGTTATTCCTAAGGTTTTCGAGAATCTTCTAACTAGATATCTGAGTTCGGTGTTGTCCCCTGGGATCACTAGCGAATAGTTCGACTTCTGCCTGGGTAGGACCACTAAGCTCAACCTTGTTTTGTTTATTCTCATTACGTGTTTGCGGCCTTGGAGAAGGGTGGTACTAAGGTTCATTCTGTTTATACAGACTTTGCCAAGGCATTTGAGAAGGTTCCCCACGCGATGTTATTATGAAAGCTCCATACCTTGAGAGTATCTGACCCTATGCTCAATTTGATTCAACTGGTCGAACTCAGGTGGTGCGAGTGAACAATTTTTTTCATGAAATTTCTGTCCCAGGGGTTTCACATTGGGCCTCTTCTTTTCAATCTTTTGTAAATGATGTTTCCTCTTGTTTAAGGTCTTCCAAATTCCTCCTGTTTGCTAACGATTTGAAATTGTTCAATATAATTCTTACCCGTAATGACTGTCTGCCACTTCAGGAGGACCTAAGCAGATTTGCAGAGTGGTGCCACAATAATGGAATGAAGGTCAATACACCTAAATGCAAGCTTATGAAACTTTCTAGATTGCGGCTGCCCACAATTTTTGATTACGTCATTGATGGTGAGGTCCTACCACCCGTCGAGTCTATCAGGGATCTTGGAGTTATTCTTGACGCGGAGCTATCATTTGTTAAACACATGGCAAATATTGCTATCAAGTCTATGATGATCTTGAGGTTCATTTAGGGAAATTCTAAAGGCTTTTCCCCTATTGTTTCTCTCAAAATCCTTTCTTGCAGTCTAGTCAGAACACACTTGAATATGCCTCTTCAGTATGGAACCCGCATTACGCTAACGATATCAACAGGATTGAGAAAATTTCTTCATTATACAAACTACAATTTTTTTTACAATGACGAATTTCACTATGATGTCCTGTACCGTAGGCTCAACATTTTGCCATTGTCTGTTAGAAGAACGCACAGTGATATTCATCTTCTCTTCAAGGTGTTAAATTCATGGATTGCCCATATCTGTTCGCTGACGTCGGCCTCTATGCTCCATCCAGAATTACCCGTAGCCGCCAAACATTTGATCTACCCTTTCACCGAACCAATTATCGGGCTCATTCATTTGTTTCCCGCTCTGCTAATCTTGCCAACCAGCACGAACATCTTGATTTCTTCTGCACTCAGAATCTGTTTCTTGGACAACTGCTATTGCAGCTGAATAATGTTTGAGTATCTCTATGAAATAACGTTCTGTCTTCTTATTAAGGTATCCAGTGGCGGTTCGTGGATATTAGAATAGTGGAGGCTACTTTCAGGAGAAAAAATTGCGCAGCAGGCATTTTTTTTTTGGATGCCACGCCCATTAAGGTTTATTTTAAGCCCATAATGCAACAGTTTTTATAAAACTCCCTAGCTTTTGTTTTGAATATTACTTTCTTTCGATTTTCTAATTGTTAGCAACATTTAGTTAGAAAAGATCTTGGGGGAATTTTTTAATACCGTTTTGATTTTTATTTATTTATACATTAATTTATGCATATGTTTGATTGAATTTTATTTTTTTTGATTCAACTTACAAACACATTAAAAGTACTGGCTGTTAAAATTGATTATCAGTAAGTAAAGCTCTACTCAGTTAATAAATCATACTCATCTTGGGACATGCAACAATGTGTTAAAATATACTACAATATGTACTTTTAAAAACATTATTATAGAAATACAAAATACAAAACCTGATGAAAACTTTTTGGGCACTATCAAAAGCAGTTGATATATTCTGTTTGCCAAAAAGTTTTAATTTACAAGACGAAAAGATATGTTCCTTTGATTTAGAATGTCCTTCAGTTGAACCGGGTGAATTTTTTAAATCAAAATTCGGTTTTGGACAATGCTAGATATTCGGTTTGCACTGAAAACAATAAGCAAGACCAGCAAAAAAGCTTTCAATGAATTGATCCGGTTAACCAATCATATTTTTTATACCAATTTACATTAAAACGGCGATTTTGATGGCTATCTGTTGGTTTTAAAGAAATCAAATTTGGTTGGGGTTAGTTTGGGTTAGTTTTAATGATTTACTGTTTATCTCCATAATTTAATTAATTAAAATTTGTGCTCACTAGCAGCCGGTCCATGATATCCTCATATTGTTTAATTTCATTTAACTTATCCATTTAAAAAAAAACAATATAAAAATTGTAAAAAAACCTAATCTTACCTCAATTATAAAACAAGAACAACAAATAAGGAAAATTAAGAATATAAATCTCACCAAAAATCTAATAACCTCTAAAATCGCGCGCGAGATTTGTTTACCCGGAAAAAAATCAAAACAAATGCGGGACTGCCGAAGAAGAAATCGAGGTAACTAAAAAGACAAGTGCCTCTGCGGCTAGCCGCCTATGACTCCTATATTATGCCTGCTAAAATAAGAAGGGCACGTCTGATCGTATTCGAGTCAGGAGGTCATAGTTATTTCAAGGCTAGATGAGGCTCAGACTCTGCTAGGCTGGCCACGTACCTATCCTATCTCTTTCTTTCGTAACAGATGAGACAAGAATGCTACAAAACTGCGATTGTTTTTCAAAGAAAAGAAATGCGCGATGTCTGCGGCGGGCGTTACTACATATATAAGAAGTGGTAGAGTAGCAATTGACAGCGGTATAATAAATATTTCGATAAATAATTGTAAATATTTTTTTTAATAAAAAATAAACATTCTTAATGAATTATGGGGAGGCTATCTTTGCTTCCTCTGACGAGCTGCCACTAATTGTATCATATTTTCTTTTTTTTTCTTTCCTTTCCTGCTTAGATTTAAGATTGTATAGACTCTAGTGTGGTTTAAGTGTTTACTTTGTAAATTGACATTGTCCATCAATAAATAAATAAATAAATTATTTGAAATTTCTTTGCTTTGTTTTTAATGAAACAAGGCGTGAAAAACTAAATTAAAAAACATGCAGAACCTAAAACTAACATTTTCTATTTGGAAAATACTGAAAACAAAACTTTAATAAGTGATAACAAAACTATAGCCAACGATATAAATATTAATCGTGGAACTGATATTTTAAGGGAAACTTTTGTTTTCCACACATTCTGCGTCAGACACATGTACTTTTTGCTTATATGGCAGCTATCTGTATCTGTTCTTTCTGCTTTTCGTGGAAGAACAGTAAAAATATCGACCATGCGTGAGATTCACTGAACATTCGGTTTCAGTATCAGTAAAAGTATAGACTTCTTGAATTCTCAATCTGGTTGTTCTTGGCAGAATGATTGAGTTTAGGCGGTTTCTTATATGTGCTTCGAATAACTAATATCCGAGATTTTCTAGAAATAATCTTCTAGAAAGTTTTTCTTAATGGCTATAATTCTTTTTGTATATCATAAGAGTTGATAACGCCCGTATCTAATGTACCATACGAAACTACCATTGGCCAGCGTCGTGTAATTCGTGTCCAGTTTTAAGTTGCACACATCTTATCTGCTGTGTCCACGCCACCTTTCGCTTCGTTATAGTCAATGATCATTGCTGGATTACCTTTGCTTTTATCGATAGCATCATCTCGAAATCATTCATTGATCATGATCGAGAAAAAATACATTTTTATTTTGTCTTGGAATACACGAAGCCAAAGTAAAAATAAAGGATTTTTCAGGCTTCATCATTTTCATGTTTTCAGAAATTTGCGGCTTATTTTTCTTAAGTTACCCAAAGCTGTCAACTGATGTTAGTTGAGAAGTGTGTTGGCCAAATCCTCAGTACTTCTGGAATCTGGAAGCTGGCAATGGTGAGAGGATGGCCTTGAAAGGCCACGGAACTTAAACTCTATTGGACCACTTGTGCGTCCTCCTAAGGTCAACCTAGCCTAGTGTTGTAAAAAACGCGGCGATGTTGCCCGAGGAGATTGTTCTGAGAAAAGCCATGGTTGATCATCGTTCTCCCAAAATTGATTCCCTCAGTTCCGAAACAACGTCACAATCGCAGAGCAGATGCTCTGCTGTTTCGTCGTCCTATTCACAGCCTCTGCATTGAGTTGTTTTGCATAATATGATTATGTAGAGATGTTTCCTTAGCTGGCAGTGTCAAGTCAGTTTTGTAAAGAAATTGTTTAGGGTAACATTACGTTTTGATCATCATATTGGTTCACACAACCTTGGCACCATAGCAATGTATTTATATGGACCTAATGGCTGTTGTTCAATATATATTTCCATTTTGGGAGTCCAGAACATCTACTAACGAATATATTTTCATTCCATATTTATTGGGTTTTGATGGAATATATATACTCTAAAATTACAGCATGCTCTAAAACCTCGTGGCATACTGTGAGAATGACAAATATGTAGGAATATTATCATCAAGGAATTGTTTTACTGCTGATAACTTGTCCTGCTTTTGCCTTTCTAGCCTTGATGTTTTGCGGAGAGGAATATTTTGAAGTAAACATTTGAAACTTTCTAGGGACGTTGTTAATCTAAATATGTCTGATTCCATGAAATTAACTTTGAAAGGATTAATAATATTGTCAAAGAGGATTTACCCTTGAGGCAAATTGAGGTTCCCTCGAAATTCGTGTCAACGAGGATTTGGACGCTAACCACCACGTGTGGCAGAGATTATGGCTTGTGGTGATCCTCTTTGTCCTTGCGTAGCTTAGAAGGCGATGATGATGAAGGAAAAACTTGCTTCGTTACTAAAGATAAGTGTATTACTGCCCAGGTTTAGTATACATGAAGGTATGAACTTAGGTTGCTAACTATGTTTAAATCTATTTCACCAGAGGAGCGTGGAACGCATGACTATTCGTTGAAGACTTATCAGACCCGAGCCGTTCGGTTTCATGAGACAAATTGAGACTTCCTTGAAAATACTTTTAAATTATGTTGATGCTAAGAGAGCTGCTTGGGTTACTTTATATATCTGACTTTAATTAACTTATTTTTATTATTCTTTTAACTGATGTGTTCTAAGAGAAGTTTATGTGTGCATTTCCCGTAAAGGAACAAAATGCAAAAGAGAGTTTAACCCCCCAGACTCTTTCCCGTTAAGGTTTCAAATAACTCTGGTTCCTAACACAGGAAAGCTAAAACGCACACAATACTTTTGAAAATAACTTTCTAACAACTTTTATAATGCCAATTCTCATATAAACTTCAATCAGAAAGTATCAGGAGAGCAGAAGCACCTTGTCCGATGGTCAACGTGCTCGAGCTGCTACCTGCTGGCCAATCACCTGTGTTCGGACACGGGGGCGGGGCCTGACAAGGGAGCTAAGAGCTAACATTCGTATAAATGCGCACACGGCATCGTTTCAACTTTCAACTCATTCGATTCTAAGCCACCGAAGCATCCATGTCTCCGCAGCTGGCGCCGGGGGACTCGTCCCGTGCTATCTGGTGCCATTGCATTCATACCGGATTAGACTTAGCATACAATGCTAAGCCCCTACTATCTACTTGGGTAGATGTGTGCTATTAATTCATGTTTGTACATAGTGTAAATAGTAATCTTAAATTTCTGACTTCCTGCTCCTTGAGAGCAATTTAAGCAGGGTTTTTACTCACTTTTCCCTGCATTCACCCCGAGCACCAACTCACAAACTAGCAATAAGTACTCTACAACACCTAGCTTTTTGCCAATCTTTACATATAAGGACTTTGAAGGGGCTGCCCATGTAAAGTTCAACACAAAATGCAGTACCACTGACCTAGTAATTTAAGTAGGCTTAAAACCAGCCCCCTATGTTAGGGTGTCATCACCTGCTGGCCAAGGCGATGGGTAAACTTCGCCAGGCGTAACAGCAGTTGCAATAAAATATATTAGACTTGCTTAAGCTAGTCATGTAGTTCAAATACAATGTAAATTATAATGAATAAATGTTCTAGTCTAACTCTGGTTGAACACCCAAGAGCCTTTCCCGTAAAGGTACCAAATAGCTCTAGATGAACAGTGGGGTGAACTTGTTGCCAGTACGCTCCCTAAAGGATCCACGAACTGAACCAAGTTGTCGTTTACTCGGTCCGTTCGATCTTTTATACTAAAATCTGTTAAAAGTTTACTGATTGCTTTTAAAACATGTTTATATAATAATCGTAATAATTATTTTTCAAGATCAAGCATCAAGTTCAAACTTTAGACTGAGTGTTCTTTTTCCGTGAATACGATTTCTAGTTTACAATATTCTCATGATTACTCTTTCTTTTGCCGGCAATGTGAAGCAGTCCAAGTAGCACCTTGTTAATAATCTGAGTTGGTCTTGTTGTTGTATCTTCTCCAGAATATTGTTTTTTATTACGCATGCATCATTATCAACGATTATCGCACGCTGCAGCGTGCTTAAAATGATGTTTATGATGCGCCTACATTTTTAAAAGTTGCTATAGAAACATTTGATCTACCTTTTTTACCTAGATATTTACCTGCCGTTTAAATTACTATATGTCAAAATGAAGGAACACATTTAAAAACAACATTGCTTTATTCTAAATAGTAACTACGTAACTCAGAAAAGTAAAACATTTTTGAGAATATGATGCATTCGTAATAAAAAATAGCGTATGATATACGTGTATAAGAGACCTTTAAGGCACTTGCGACTTACAAAACACTCCGCTGCGCGTCGTGTTTTGAAATATGTCGCGCGTGCTTTAAAGGCCCTCTTATACACTTATATCATAATATACTATTATTTGAATATACATTACATGTGGCCGAGATTTCCCTATTTTATAGATATTTTCACGGCAGATGTTTCCAGGATTTGGCCCGCATCATCCCGCCCCCAGCAGCACCTGTCAGACAGTCACGACAGACGGCTAGGGCGCACCCGATTGTTGTACAACTGAAAGCACCTAGAATATCGCTTTACAAGGACTCCTTTGTCTGGCGCACTGCATCACTGTGGAACTGACTCCCAGGACATCTGTTTCCTCCTAATTACAACCTACAACTGTTTATGAACCGTGTCAATCAACATCTTCGCACACACACACACCGGTTGTCGAGTGCCATAGGATCTCCCTGTGCCATAAAAAAAGTGTAGCCAACAATTTTCTTCAATATATCATATGTAAAAAACAAATTCCATATTTAAATCGGCGTTTTCTCCTACCTAGCTTCACCATTCACTCCTGGCAAGGGGGTAGTAGTATTGTCAGCACCTTTTCACACATTTGAGCTTTTTCCCTAATGTTGTTTCCATTTAGTTCCACCTTTTCCAATAAAACAAGGTTCTCAAAGTCTCCTATTTGATTCCGCATCTTGTTATATCTCTTTATCCGACATATTGCTCTCTATCTGGCTCCTCATGCTGAATTTCTAACACAACTAGTTCTATCCTAGCATCACTATATTTTTCTTTGTTCATCTTCATAACTACCTGTAGCCTTTTTCTACTGCAGTATTTTAAAAATTAGATTAGTTATCTTTAAAACAGCATATTAAGAATGTTCATTTTTTTTAGTTTTGGAATAATCATTTATAATTAACGTTCGCCTGCAAGACCGACTGTGTTAATATATTTGATCGGATCGCACAACAAAGACTGACTAGTCGACCAGTCTTGATTCAGTCTCGCAGACGCAAAAAGTTAAATACAATAGAATTGCTCAAGCGTACGTGTCTTCAGTTAAGCACCTTATTATCTTCTAAAATCTACATTATTTCATGGTGTATTTTCACTATAGCATCTTCCAAGTCGTATTGTCTCAGGTATTGGTTAGATAGTGATTTCTATTTCTACATCTACTACTACATACTTTTGGATAATTTAATACGTCCATGATAGGTGGATTACAACTACTAAGGTGTGATATTTTCCAATTATCTAAATTTAATAAATTTTATTTACTCTAAGTACATTTATATAGAGTTTAAGTTGAACATTTTTAATATGCAATTTTTCGTGTTAAAATGGGATACAAAGTGTAATTAATATATTTGCATCAACTGTATGTGAATAGCCTTACAGCTTTTGAAACTTGCATCCTAATTATCTGATAGGGCATTAGTTTGCCACTTAAACCACTAACCCAAACTTATGTTACCAAAAAAATTGTTCAAATCACAAATCGTTTACAAATTGATTCGAATGCAGCTGGTCCAGTAACAGACAAGTTGATAGCGTCAAGTTTTTTGTTTGTTTAGCTCTTTCGTGTGTTAAAGTGTCATAAATAAATGTATTTATACTAATATCAGTATAGTAGAACATACGTCCAAAGGAACCTCAAATTAAGTCCAATTATGTAAAAACCTGACAACCTTATTTTATTAGAGTCTACTTAAAATGTCGCTCCCAGTTTGAATCCCGATCATCACTCCGCCTCACTTCAGCCGAAGCGAGCCCGCATCTTGTCCATTTTATCGCACGTACATCTGGCAATCATGAATTGTAGCCCTGTGAAGACGACCCTCGCTTGGGCGGTGCTCCTGTCAGTATTCCACAATTCAGGTAACTAGATTCCAAATTAATTTTAAGTTTTGATTATTTCCAACTCTTACACATTTGGTAGGGAGTAATTTAATATGGAGATTAGAAGGTTCCCTGTGGAAGCCGAAAGTTGCGGTAATAAAGTTCTCATATAGGTGCATGTCTATTTTAATTTGTAGACGTAAATTTTGATCAATAATAAGTTTGTTTTTACCTATAAAGGCTAGTAGAAATAATACGTAAATTATCCAGGAAATTAATATTACATTTTTGTGTACGAAAAATTAGATTTGTTGTTTATGGCTTATTCAAATATGTTAACTGGCTTGAAAAAACCTATTTCTATTGAAAACTCTTTCAATTTTAATGTAAATCAAATCTACATTGGCACAATGTAAATGTAAACAGGAGAAACTACCTTACAATGAAGAATACACTTTATACCGATGTATTCAGAAATAAAAATAAAAATATGTGTATCATGTACAGTACAATTGTGGAAAATTTTGATATTGTGTTGTAGGAGGATTAGTTAAAGGATATGTATAATTCATGTGCCTATTTTTTTTAACAAACAGTGCATTCAACTTAAATAATATTTAGTCAGAGACAGACAAAGTAACTTAAGCAAATAAAGGTATAAGACATGTTACAAAAATGTGACTTGAATGGTAGTCTTTACTTCAGTTTGTATATGTATTTTTATATATTATACCAGGGCAAATAATTTTTTTCTTTTATATTTATATGCTCTATATACAGAGATGGTCATATGTATGGTAGCGTAACCAAGTATGGCGGAGTAAAAATGATAAAGACAATGTGGCTATATTTTAATTTTTTCGGAATTTCTGTAAAATTTATTATTTTAAACGCAATATCCTCTATATTATATTTTATTCGTAATTATTTATTTATTTGGATTCATTATAGGATAATTATGACGACTTAATAATTTCAAACCAACGGTTCTCGGAAGTACTTGATTCAAATAACTCCGAACAATTGCAGCATAATGCTGAGGCACATCATCTTGCTGAAAATTATTTTTTCGGAATATTGACTATGGAAATTTTTAAATGCCAATGGATATTTTCGGTGGTAATGTCTATTATTTACCATTACAAATAAGGCAAAAAATCGCCTTATCGAGAGACAGAGAGAGAATATAATTAGGAAAAAATAAGTTGTATCGCAAAATTACATTCGGCGGTCTGGATCGTCCTCTTGCACAAGATGTATATTATGGTCTGTATCTCTTTTTATGTAATACTTTGAACACAGATATCTGACGTATCATTGTAACATAACCGGCTTAAAAGCAGAACGGTTGCAAACTTGAGACGACCAGATTTTAGCGCATCTTCTTACTTTTCCTGTTATTCTTTATTTTTACACTATATTTGCCATAGTGTACACTATAGGGTCTCTATGGGAATGAGTAGCAGCAAATAAACGACAAGCGCTTCCATAAGTGCATTGCTCATCTCCGTAATCAACCATTGTTAAAACTTCGATACGTTCAGTTTCAATTAATTTCACCATGATTTATATGCTTTTAAACCCACAATTTTATTTTAGCACTCACTATCAATCAGACTTCAAACATTTGTAATTAATGAGTCAGTTAACTATAGTGACAATCACTCATAGTTTGTTGCTCATAATTTCAGAAAAAAAATACATGCAACATCTGCATGAGCAGAAAAAAAATCCTGCGCAGAAGGATATTGCACAGCCTTTTCAGCTCTTTACGGAAATATATAATATACAGGATATTGCATTTAAAAGAATTAATCTTATGTAATTTCGGAAAAAAAGTGTAAATGGAACAACAATATATTTATCATTTTTGACACCGCCAAATTTTACATTGTTAAAACATAACTTACTCATATTGCTTTATTTTCAACTAGTTACAATAATTGAATTGTAGTAATTATCCTACAATAAATTTAAATAATTAAACAATTGCAGTAAAAATCGATATAATTTTTTTATCCTAATGCACAGCATGTTTTCTGTTCTATACGATTAGAATATAATATACAGGGTATTGCATTTAAAATAATAAGTTTTACATAATTTTTGAAAAAAGTACAAATATGGCAACATTGTCTTTATCATTTTTGGCTCCGCTGTACTTCGTTACGTCCGTACACTAAATTTCATTAAAATATGGTAAGCGGTTGCAGAGATACATATTAGTAACTCTGTATGGAATAATATAAATAATATATTTTTAGAGAATCTCTAAATTAATAAATGTTTTTAATAGTTAAACCGAAGCTACTTAGTTACAATTAACTGACATTGAATAAAAAATTAAAAATAAGAAAATATTTAAGTTTCCGAGATCTGTTTTTGAATTTTGCTAAATGTTATGTTGACAATTAACTTATTTAGTCATCTAAACTTCTGTCAAAATGAGGTTTTTATGGTAATGATGAACAACATCTGCCATTACAGTTGTGCTAACTAGCACGATCTAAGAGAGTTCTACCTAGATTTTCCCCGGCTCGACGTCTGCTGCGAAGAGATTACGCAAGTAATCTCCTCAGGAATGGAAGCATACATTCCAAATTCCATCAAGTTACCATCAAAAGGAAAGCCCTGGTTCGACAGAAGATGCGAAAGAGCTGTAGGTAGGAAACAGCAAGTCTACAAGTAGTACTGGCAGCGAAATCAGACCGTAGAAACTCGCAATTATTTTGCCAAAGCGAGAAATGAATGCAAACGTGTGATTGACGAAACTAAGGACAAATACATTCAAAGAATCAGAAATAAACTTTTGCAATACCCCATGGCTCCAGCAATTTCTGGTCGATATCAAAAGCAGTAAGTAATAACTTTACAAAAACGTCTCTACCACCTTTGACAGAACGCGATATCACGGCGACAACAGCCAAGGAAAAAGCAAACATACTCGCATAAAATGTTTTCATCGCACTCTATTTTAAACGTCCCCCAAGGCAATCGAACATCATCAATACCATTGGTCGGGATAAACAATTGATTTCCTATTGCTTAAAACCATAAAGAAGGGGGTGGTATCTTAATTATTAATTAACCACTTTTAATAAACTGTATCAGTATGGTAGTGATTTTATATCTATAGGATGAACTGAAACATGTATTCGCTTTGACTTAATTTAATAATGCAAGTGTAAATTGCATTTGAATATTATAAATATAAATAAAGCATTTTCTATATTAATTCCAAGCATTCGATCATTCACACATACAACTAATATTACAAAAGGTTCTTAACTATTAATATCTAGTAAAAAGTCTTGATTTATTAATTTAAAATGACAACTTTGTGTTTAAAATTTCAACTTCCTTTCACTATACAGAATACCTTGATCTACGCTTCTCTCTACTTCCCTCCAATCAGGCAGGGATCTGAGTTCAACTCCTTAACTTGAATCTTACAAGCACGATTTGAGCTACAAATTCGGTACCGCAATTTTTACTGCTTTTCTTCAACTACAGGACAGGCAAGCCGAGACGCTACGTCGTTTTTGGCCTTAAGGAATGGCGTTAAAAATGCCTAAACGAGGTTTTTGTCCAATGTGGACAAAAATAACAGAGGTACACTAAATATTCTCTAATATTTGTGCATACAATCGGAGAATTTGCCTAAAAGGATGGAACCTTTTGGCGCGAAGATGAGAACGAGAATTTTCGCTCTTGCTTGAGTGAACGTTAAAATTGCACTTTGAGAGGCTAGAGAGCAGTGACTGGACTGATCTAGTACACGAAAATAACTAACAAAATGAGTGAAACACTAATGAGTTGCCTTAAACAGTGCTAGGACAAAGCTAGATGTTTTTCGGCGTGAAAATCTAGGAGAGCTGTGACGGGACCGATCCTACGCAGATGAGTGTTTGCTACGCACTGACTGAACTAATTTCTTCTTCTCGCTGGCCTTAAGGCGCCAAGCTAAAAGTCGGCTGAGAGTGGGGATTGGCGTGAAAGTACGCGTGGGTTTCTTTCTTTCTTTGACATGTGCTGTTTGCTGAACACTGACGGAGACACGGATATATTAAATTGAAAACGCTTACACCCAATTGAAATGACAAAATGACATTTAGCTTTATATGATGGAATCGACCATCCAGGTTTGGACTAAGGGATATTAAAGAACTGACATATGCTGAGTTAAATGTACAAATTTCTGTTTGCCTGTGGTTAAATAAATCCATTCGTGGATCAATCATGACTCATATATACTACATACATACAGGGTGTTATCACCAAACTATCCGGTGAAACATGACAAGTTAATACACTTTAACTTTCATCGCCGTGATATTCGTAAAATCCTCAAAAGGCATCAGGCCCGGAGGGAACACCTGCCATTATGTTAGAGAACTAAGCCAACGAACTAATACTCAATTTTTGCAGACTTTTTTCTCTGTCTGACCGAAAAGGGATTTACCCATCTTTTTGGAAAGTCGCTCGAGTGTAACCTGTTCCAAAAAAAAAGGCAAGAAAACCACGCCCTTAAACTATCTCCCAATTGCCTTGCTTCCAATAATCTCCAAAGTTATGGAAAGTGTAGTCAAACAGCAACTACTCAAGTACCTTGAGACCAACATATTAATTAGCTATAACCAATACGGCTTTCGTAAAGAGAGATCGATAGGAGATATATTAATCTATGTCACTGATATATAAGGAGTAGGGCAATTGAGAACTATGGAAAATCTCAAGCGATTGCGTTGGATATTTAAAAGGTATTCGACAGAGTTTAGCATGACGGATTGCTTAACACAATGCCGTCCTTCGGTCTGCCAGTCTCTCTCTGCAGCTGGCTTGCCAATTTCCTTAAGAATCGATTTTTGCACGTTGAAGTAGGTGAACACATCTTAGACACATTAACCATTACGCAAGCGCGTCTCCAGGCGCAATACTTTCACGAACTCTGTTCCTCATCTATATTAATGACCTGCTGACCGAAACCAACAATCCTGTTAACAGTTTTGCAGATGACAGTACCCTTGTCTTTTAATTTAGATCAGAAATATCTTTACCAGCGACTGAGACATATCACCGCATACAGGGGCAGATTAGAGCAATTAATCAAAATCTGGAGAAGGTTCGAACTTGAGGCGACAGAAATTTGGTCCAGCTCAATCTAGTAAAAATCCAAGCGGCCACGTTTACCAAGAAAGCCAATACCGGGCCTTGACATCATTATGGCCCTTTATCCTCGTCAATCGGGCTACTGGGTGTCTCGGTTAACAGCGATATGTCCTGGCATAGCCACGTTGCTAACATTACACTGCTTGTCGAGTGCCATAAGATCTCCCTTTAGTGTCTGTGTCATTGCCACAAAAAATATATATGTAGTGTGTTCCAGAATAGGTGTTACAAGAGGACAAATGGGCCAAAAATTTTTAAGTTGCGAATTCATGTTTTAGAATCAAGTTAACATTGTTAAAAAAATTACTCAAAATACCACTATATAAGGCGTGTTTTAATTAAGTCTGAATTTTTTTTTCTATAAAGTACCTTTATTTAAACAGATAACGACAAATTTAATTAGGAAAAGTTATTTAGTCCTAATTTGTTTGTATGCACTAATTTTCGATATTGTGTACTTTTGTTGCACTTTAATTTTCTTGTTGTTGAAAAAATAAGCCATTTAAAATGAAAATACACTTTGACTACATGTAAAATACCTGATATCTTTATAACGACAATACTGTTTGACACGTTGGTGTTAGATTAAACTTGCAAATATCTTTAAAAATACTTTGAAAACTTTGCATCAGCAAGCAATTTACATTGTACAGGGTGGCCAAATAAGCGTGCAAACTACTGTATCTCGGAAACTATTTATTGTAGAGACTTGCGGTAAAAAATTTTATAACTAAAGTAGCCAAAAAAAATCCTGGAAATGATTTTCATCTTTCGCAGATGGCCGCTAGGGGGCGCCAGCATCTTGAATTTAAAAAAGTGGTGGTTTTCGGAATTTTGCCTTATTAAGATAACAAAAAAATACAAGCATTTTTAAGCTGAGATAATTTCGAGTTTTTTTTGTTAAACACTTTTCTCCAAAAATAAACTGGTGGGGGGTGTTCAATTGTTTTTGTAAATAAACATCTGTAACTTTAAAAACGGCTGAACGGATTTCAACCGACTTGGTGTCGTTGAAAAGAGCTTTTCTTGGGCAACAAAACCTACCTTATTTGAGGTGATTGTAATTTGCTATGTCGCCACTAGAGGGCATTTTTCGATACTACGACAGAAATTGCGAAATTTCTAAAAAAATTAAATCTATTGGTACTAGTTTTTTTTCATGAAAAAATAGCAAAATGATGCCCAAACAAGCTAGTGAAAACCGCGCCTCGATACCTTATTCCTAACCTAAAATATCGGCAGAAGAAAATTTTACCATAAAATCAATTTTTTTTAAATTTTTCTCCAAAGTTTGTTGGTTGTTTTTTATGGGTAACTAGACTGCCATAAAACTAGAAACTATAAAAAACATAAACAGCTTGAATCGTCATCAATATAGCAATTTTTGGTTGTAACTTTTAATAAAAAAGGCACAATTTATGCTTAGACGCATATTAACTATAATATAGGTACGGGTAAGTAGGTATATAATAAGTATAAGGCCATGGATCAAGATCAAGGACGTTGGAGTCTTAATGTGTGGTGTGGCATTCTGGGAGGTAACATTATTGGACCATATTTCTTCGATCGACCACTAAATGGTAACGTGTTTCTAGATTTTTTGGTCACCCAATTACCGATTTTGTTAGAAAATGTGCCACTGGAAATACGGCAAAATTTGTTCTTGCAATTGTCCAGCAAATTTAGCTATAAATGTGCGAGAACATCTAAACGTAGTATTTAAACAGCGATGGATTGGAAGAGGAAGTCTATTTCCTTGGCCACCCAGATCCCAAGACTTAACCTGTTTAGATTGCTATATATGGGGCCGGTTAAAGGACAACGTATTTCAAACTCAAACTACAACTAGGCAAGACATGGAACAGAGGATTCGAAATGCAATTCGCAACCTACCATGAGCCGAAATTGAAGCTGCAGTTTTTTCCACCCAAGAGAGGCTCCATCAATGCATAGAACGTGATGGACAGCAATTTGAGCATTTAAGAAGGCATTAAAAACTTTTTTCAGGGCCACGACTTACATAAAAAAAGAAAATTTCGTAAAAATATGAAGGCCCGTTTTCAAAAAAGTTATCGAATTCGAGACCCACTGATTTTCTAGTAAAATTTTCTTCTGCCGTTATTTTAGTTTAGGAACAAGAGATTGAGGCGCGGTTTTCACTAGCTTGTTTGGGCATCATTTTGCTATTTTTTCATGAAAAAAAACTGATACCAATAGATTTCATTTTTTTAGGAATTTCGCAATTTCTGTCGTAGTATCCAAAAATGCCTTCTAGTGGCGACATAGCAAATTACAATCACCACAAATAAAGTAGGTTTTGTTGCCCAAGAAAAACTCTTTTTTTACAGTTAAATTTGACGTTTCTTTCTAATATTGTTATTATACATTTTTTTTTATCTTCCATGGCCTGCTACTTATTATATACGTACCTACTCGTACCTATATTAGAGTTAATATGCGCCTAAGCATAAATGGTGCCTTTTTATTAAAAGTTACAACCTAAAATTGCTATATTGATGACGATTCAGGCTGTTTATATTTTTTGCGGTTCCTAGTTTTGAAATGGAAATTTAAGTTACCTATAAAAAACAACCAGCAAACTTGGAGAAAAAAATTAAAAAACTGATTTTATAGTAAAATTTTCTTTTGCCGATATTTTAGGTTGGGAACAAGATATCGAGGCGCGGTTTTCACTAGCTTGGTTCGGCATCATTTTGTTTTTTTTTCATAAAAAAACTAGTACCAATAGTTTTAATTTTTTTTAGAACTTTCGCAATTTCTGTCGTAATATCGAAAAATGTCCTCTAGTGGCGACATAGCAAATTACAATCTCCACAAATAAGGTAGGTTTTGTTGCCCAAGAAAAGCTCTTCTTAACGACACCAAGTCGGTTGAAATCCGTTCAGCCGTTTGAAGTTACAGATGTTTATTTACAAAAACATTAGAACACACACACCAAATAATTTTTGGAGATAGGGCAAAAAGTGTTTAACAAAAAAAAGTCGAATTTATCTCAGCTTGAAAATGCTTGTATTTTTTTTGTTATCTTAATAAGGCAAAATTCCGAAAAACACCACTTTTTTCAATTCAAGATGGCGGTTACGCCCCCTAGCGGCCATCTGCGAAACCTGAAAAAATTTCCAGGATTTTTTTTTGGCTACTTTAGTTATGCAATTTTTTTACCGCAAGCCTACAATGAGTAGTTTCCGAGATACAGTACCTTGCACGCTTATTTGGCCACCCTGTACATTGTTATGATGGAATTGGCGGGAAGGCCCTGAGTGAGGTAGTAAAACTGTTCAATAATAAGTTTCCAGAAATAGTTTAATCACGTATGGCTGCACACAAGTTATTCATAGATTTATAACAACAGGAAGTGTTTCTAATCAAAAGGAAAAATGCAAAAAATTCGACGAAAATGATGCAGGAACAATCGTTGCCCTGGACTCGGCTCGTGAATATCCCAAATCATTTTTAGGCGTCGAAAACATATCATCACCTTCAAAGAATTTATCTCAGTAATAAAATTAGGCCTGTTATTATCCATACCTTAGCAGAAAGAGATGAAGCCCGCCGATTAGAATTCTGTTTGGTATTAAGAGAGCAAATATTGGAAGATAAGTTTTCCATCGTTTTATTATCTTTGAGTTAACATTTACTACGAATGGGGTCGTCTCTGCGCAAAACACTGGATATTAGGCATCAGAAAATCCAAATTTTAGAATTAATTCCCGAAGGCAGTATTCTAAAAATTTAAATGTATGTGTCTCTTTTAATCATTGTATCATTGGTCCCTTGAATGAGCAATCGCGCGCCTGCTGTGAGCCATGTAGAGAGGCGCGCCTGCCACGCGACTAGCAAGGTGGATCAGTGTTCTACAGTTACTAAACTGCTTGAATAAACATTATTTGGATAATTTGCCGTTGAATCAAAGAACAATGGTTCATTTTCAGCAAGTGGTTGTTTAGTGGCTAGCGTAACGGCTTGGATGTTTTACCATTTTAGGGAAAAATGGATCCGTACGTCAGCTCCTATTAAATGGCCAGCGGGGTCCCCTGACCTCACTGTATTAAGATTTCTTTTTATGGGAAGTTTACCAAACGATGAACAGGTTTTGAAAGATAGAATATCTAATGCTGTGCATTCAATTCCAAATGTTGAAAAGGGCGGAAGCTACGTTTAATAATAATAATAGTAATATCAGTTCATTGTAAATGGGACTTATTTTCCCAGCAAAAAGGAAATAAAGTGCAACAAAATTACACAATATTTGAGATTAGTGCATAAAAATTAGTACCAAACAGCTTTTCCTAATTAAATTTGTCGTTATCTGTTTAAATAAATGTATTTTATTTAGGAACATTTTCATACTAATTAAAAGACGCCTTGTATAGTAGTAATTTGAGTAATATTTTGTATAGTGTTATTTTGGATCATTCCGGGCCTGATCCCAAAACATGAGTTAGCAACTCAAACAATTTTGAACCATATGTCCTCTTGAAACAGCTATGCTAAGCCTGAGACCCACTATATATTAATATAACATTTTTGAGAGGTGCATCTTTATTTAAAAACAACTTGTTGCCCCACGTTGGGCGCTATTTTGTAATGAATACTATTCCTGATTTTATTGAAATGTACCGGCTAGCTAATTTGGGTGCGGATTCTACTCACTTGTTAGTAATATATTTCTTATGGGCGCCAGACATTCCTCAATTCTCAAAGTTACTGTCAAGTACTACCAATAAAAACTTCAAAGAACTGACAAAAATTACTTGATAGACGTTGAGAATTGAAGAACCTCACTTCTTGCAGGAAATGAAAGATATTTACAATAATTTATTTAAATAAATACAATTAAAATGAATCAGTTAAACTAGCAACTTGGTTGAACAAAAATTTTTTTAGAGTCTGAGAATTAAATTAATTAATTAAAATTTAAAATTGTCCAAAAAAAAAAACAGTAAAAAAATCAATAATTTAAAATTAGTTATGAATTAAATATTCTGGTCTTTGCCAACGATCTTCGGATTGGCAAAAAATAGAATACTTAGCTCCGTCTAGACGTTCGACCCTGGTTGGATACAAGTCTCTTCACCTCGTTCCTCTCCACACAGGTGCCTGTTTATGATAAGGCCTTTATAGGTGAGGATAATACCAGAGGATTTTTTAAACTTAATGTCCTATGACAGTTGGTCCACTCGTCTGACTCCTGACGGTCAATTAAGTTCTTCAGCCAATCACCGTGCGAATATGCAAAGAAAAAAATTGATTTTAGACCAGAATGTTGATTGATATCAAAAGAAGAAATGAAAAATAAACAGTGATTTAAACAAAATCAGCAAAAAATTTCACTCTATTACTTAAGAATTAAATCTATGAACAAAAATACAAGATTCGTAAATGAATCTGATACCCAAGTTTACTCAGAAAAAAAAATTGACTTAAGAACACTTCTAAATAAGCGCAAAATAAATTAAAAGTCCCCAAAAAGTTGATTGAATAGAAAAGTTCTAAAAATAAGCAAAATACTAGTCAAAAATTTGATAGAAAGATATGATTACTTCAAAATTGTGAATCGGTAATTATGCAAATTCCCCACAAGTCAAATTCGTGCATTAATAAAACTGTAAATGCAAAAATTATGATACTTAATTGATGGACATTTCACAAAATGTCAATCGTTCTCAAAAATCTCGCCTAGGTGAGCGTTAGGTGCCACAAGAAAGATAAACAAAGCAAATTTAGTTAAAAGTTTGGCAAGGAGCTAGATTTACAAAGAGAAAAGATATACATTTACCGTCGATTGTCGGTAGAGAGAAAAAGAAAAAATCCAAGGTGAGTTCTCAAAAAAATTCAATATTATATTTCATAAATTATAAATAAGAAAAGAGAAACTCACCTTAGACTTTAGAAAGTAGGATTTCCCAAATCCTCCACCGGCAGCAAACTGAAGGTTTAAGGGTTACCCATCCGTCTCTTCCCAAATTTGGCAAGGGCTTCAGTCAAGGCTTCAGACTTTTAAAAGCGGCGGATCAGCACCAAAAACTAGCTAAAAACATAAAAAAACAACAGAAACCGGTAATAAAGTGGTGTTAGTTAGAAATTCTCCTTGCTAACTTCCAACTGCGCAGTTAAATATTTCTGTAAAAGTTAATAAAATTCACGATAAATATATCGAACTATATTCGATAAAGGTCCAATAAGATCATTTATACAACAATATTTCCTAAAAAGGGTCAAGATGGCCACGATGAATAATGAATACAATTTATAAATCTAGATATTAGAAATCTAAACAGAAATATTGTTGACCAGCTCACAGCTTTGAAAATCCCTTTATATTTTGAAAATTGACCTAAGACACTGCTAAAAGTGAAAAATAAATTCGATAAACTTAAAAACTTAATGTGAAAAATCACACATAGCAAAAATAAAATTGGCCTGCTCACATCGGCGTAAGTTTCAAGACAAAGATCCAGGCCGTTTGATTTCAACATCGGTTCGATTCGCGTCGAATAGGAGGGAGACGACTCATCAATTCTTAGAATTACTATCGCCCTCTATCCAAAGGGAGGAACATTAAAATATTCTTGTTAAAGAAAACGATGTAGATATACTACCTGTACTGTTCTAATAGTAACTCCACCTAGTATAAATGATTTAACTGCTATCGAAACCTTACTCAATTGCAGAAATCAACCGTATGTAGAAATTTGCATAAAAGTCACTTTGTTAGAAAGAAATCTTAGAATATGAAAAACCATGTATCGAATTATTTCGTTACAACCTTATTTCTAGTGTCAATTGACTTTTTCAATACTATTTATTTTGTATCTAGTTATTGCATCAATCAATCAACTAATCTTTAGCAACTAAATTCTTTCTTTATGATATGAAAGAATGTTAACACACTTTTTAACAATTAGTGTTGACTAATGGGTTTTTTGTGTCGCATAAGTTTTTCGCTTAAATACCATTGTGCATTTTCATTTTTTAGTGAGAACTTTGTTTGTTTTACCTTATTCTAAGCTATTGAAATAATTTGGGAAATATTTTAGTGGAATAGATACTAAATGAATTTGAGTAAAGATTTAATTATTATATGGTGAATTTCATACAGTCAATTTTAGAGATATACGCGTTCAATACGTATACAAATATTGTCCTTTCGCCATGCTTGTACACACATTGCCGCTTTGGTCACATACATATAGGATTATTTTATCGTTTGTTCTAATTTATTAATCAAGTTTAATTTTGATAGTTTGTGTACCCAAAATGCTTTGGAATGTATTATCACGCTCCACTTAATTTAAAGCTGCATAGTTTTGTTGCTTCGAATCAAATGATTTTAAAGCGAATTCATATGTGCTGGAAGTTTTTAAAATGTATAATCGGAAGTTTCAGTATATATACGAATCTGACCCTATTTATTTCTAGATCAGATACAACTAAATTTAATTAATCGACCTTTTATGACTGCAGTTTGAATTCAGTTGTAAAGGAAATATACAGGGCGGTATAATACAGGTATTATGTTTAGATATTTCCAAAAACATTAACATGTTATAAAAAAATAGGCAGATTAAAATTGAACATCGAATAAAGAAAATACGACTTCAAGTTATAACTTGAAGTCGTATGTGAAAATGTGTTTATAAACACATTTTCCTTATTTTAAATATAAAGTATATTTTAATACAATTCCAGAATCTAAGCCCAACTTGATATAGCGATCCAAATTCAATTTCTTTGCAACTATTGACGTTCGAAAACTAAAAAATGACATTCTGTGAACTTGTATGTTTTAAATGGTTTAGCTTAACGCGAAACGGTTTGGTACTGCCTTTTCTCCGATTTTAATGATATTATATTCAGTAACAATAGACCGGAAATATCCAAAGACCGCAAAACGCACACTTCTTGTCCAGGCGGATGTTCTTGTCACTGGATAGAACACAGAATACCGATGAACTAATCAAGAAAATGCAAATCGTTACGTTTTAGGTCAAACCGTTCAGATCTTACAGGGAATTAAAATCACAAAAGTATCACTTTTGAAACGAAAATATAGGATGTCCTATTTAAAAACATTTATATTTCTAAGTCTTATTTTTGGGAAACGGTGTAAGGTTGCAAACGTTACTGAATACAATATTGCGATTTCCTCCTTTTACTGGTTGATTTGTGATATCGATACTCTCGCTACCTTACTTGTCGCGACCTTACTCCCGGTGGCATATTTACACATCCTCATATACGACGGCACCAGGGTGCTGAAATCGGTTAGGGTTTGTAAGCGTTTGTAGCACTACAAAGTTCACTGATTTGGGCACCTAATCGCGCCATGTCTTCACGGTGCAATCAATTTGCGGTAAGAGCTCTCGTGGTCTAGAGGTTCAGATGGCTGGGTCTCACCTGGACGGTCCGGGTTCAAACCCCGTTGCTTTTTTTATTTTTTTTTAGGTTAAGTTTCGAAACAGTTTTTTTCATGATTTTGGGTATGCCTTGGGTTAGTTTGGGTTAGCACCTGGTTAGTTTCCTGTTCTTGAGCCCCCGTAGCGAGCGAAGCGAGCAGAGGGCCATGCGAAAAGCGAAATATTATATAACAGCGTATTCCAGGTGCCCAAATCAGTGAGCTTTTGTAGCGCTACAAACGCTTACCAAACCTAACCGATTTCAGCACCCTGGTGCCTATGATAGCCAGTTACGTAGGTGCCGAAATCAGTGAGCTTTTGTAGCGTAATTATTGTTTACAAAGGCTCACAGTTTTCAGCACCCTGGTGCCATCGTATGTGAGGATGTGTAAATATGCCTCCCGGTGTTCGAACTTGCTCGATAGATACATCCGTTTAGTGCGCCTCTTGACAGATGTGGTATATTTTCTTTTTCAAGAGAAATCACAGGCCTTATCCTCTGGACGCTCCACTCGGCCAGAAAGAGAAAAGCGCCCAATTTTGTTGCTAAAATTATCGTGGTTATTTTTGACCATCCGGTCTAATTACCGTCTGATCTCAAAGTAGAATTATTCGTTTAATACTTATATTTGACTAGTGTGGTTACCCCTCCTAGGAAAAAGGTTTTTTATATGTTAGTGTGTCTATCTTGAAAAGTGATAATCCTTTATAATTTAATTATGGATCTTCTGGGGGGCAGAAGACTTTCCGCTACCTTCCGTGAGACGCCAGTGTAGAGGAATTGTCTTCCGCTACCCTCTGTGGCATAGGAGACTTTGCGCTACCTTCCGTGGATCTTCTATGAAGTAGAATTTCCTCCCTTTGACGCTGACCTAGGTAATCCCGCCGTCAGTTAGCCGTACCGAGGCTTTTTTTTGTCAGGGTGACAGAGCCACATTGTGGAGACGTACTTACAGGAAGTTCCAGAATCAACTAAAATCGATTTTAATTTATTTAAGTTCCTTGACTACCGCATATTTCTTACCGCTTTATATCATTCATGAATATATAATTAAATGGCTGTAGGTCATTTGCCTTGATTACCGTATCTTTCTTACCGCTATATATCATTTCAATTAATAAATATATAATCAAATGACTGTAGGTCATTTGTCTTTATTACCGTATCTTCTTACCGCTATATATTATTTTAATTCTTGAATATATAATCAAATGGCTGTAGGTCATCGTTTCCCACTAAGTCAAACCGTTAAGATACTACAGAGATATAAAATCACAAAAATATAAGTATATACGAAAATATAATATATCCTTTTTTGAATAAGGAACATGTATAATATGATTTTAAGTTATATTTCTGTTATTCGATGTTCTATTATTTTACTTATATCTGGATCACTCCACAAGGAGAATAAGAATTCGTGAGCAATCTCAGATTCATATAGATGAAGTAAAAATAACATCATAAGTTCATATACATTTTTTTCCTAAAGGCCCCAGATAGATATGGGTGTCTAAATAACATCGCCGGGAATCGACTTTTCTTAAATAACTTTTGCTTTACTGAGGTAATTTATTATTTAATTAATATGTTGGGTATTACTTACGAATACGTAAAATGGTTCATTTTAAACACGGTTGGCTTGTTTAGTTCTCCAGGGACGGACCGGTTTTAACACTATAATACTCATAGTTACACTCTTTATAATAAAGACACAGCAATATTTTCTTTAGAAAACTTGAACCTTAGGCTTCAAGAAGGGTGCTCTCGTTATCGTAAAAAAGAACCGTTTTCAAAAAAACCCAATTTTTTACGAAATGGTAACTAAGATAGTTTTTATTTAATTAAAAAATTCGTAGCTTGGTTCCATATATGCACCCTTTACTCTAGCACAATCTCGGGTGCGACGAACTGGAGACTACTACACCCTCCACAATTCTATAGCATTGTTCCTTATTTATTTGCAATGAAAAGAGACTGTTTCAAATAGTTCTTTCCAAATCTCTATTGGAGTTCAATAAACTTGATTTTTGAAATATCCTTAACGATATAAATCTAAGGGGTTTAAATCAGGACCTACCTATTACACTCGATACATTTTATGTAGGTGCTCTAGCACAACACGAGTAAGATGAGATCGAACATCATCATGCATGAACTGCACATTTTATGGGGTCTCTTTCGGATTTTGCAGGAATATTATCGCCCAAATGTTACTTGATAGAAATTACCGCTGATGTCTCGTCACGATTGTAACCTGGCAATTCATCTGCCCAAATATGTAGATTGTGCGCATTAATTATGCTGTTTTTGTAAATACCTTCTTCATCTGTGAACGGCATTGTTCCAATAAAATTCTGGTTATCCCCATTTTTTTTGTAATATCCAGGTCACCAGCTGTATTCTTGCAGGAAAATCTTCCAGTCCAAGAGCATGTACTTTTTGCAGTAATTTTTCTTGAAGAATTCTTAATATTTAGACACACCTAATTAAGCTTCAAGTAGTTTCCTGATACTAGCCGACTGATCCTCATCCAGCAAATTTCAAATATTTTCCTTAATGTGAAAGGTATCATCATCAACAACAAACCCTCGTCCCAATAGCCAATTAACAACAGCTCCATCATTATCTTGCTCGGAATAATATGTGTTATGTTCAAACTCTTCACAATAATCTCCATTATCCTCATCAGAATCAGCGTCCTCAAATAATTCTTCTCCCTCGATGACATCTAACCACTTCATCCACTTACCGTTGTCTCTGATTAGCATATCTGAGTCATTACAATGTAAAACATTAGAGATAAGCACAAAAATATATAAAACAAATTACCAAAAACAGTTGGTAAATTTGCTAGAAACAAAACAACCGGACAGTGTCAGGGTGAAGAGCAAACTAAACTTGAAAACAGTGTTTCCAGTGAACGTTGATTGAAAGTCGTAAGACTGATCCTCAAAAATTCTGAGAAATTGTGAGACCTCACAATGCTAACACTATCTCGCCTTTAATTTAAAATTTTGATTGAAAATTTATTTTCAATAAAAATAACGCATGCTTATACCACAATTTAATATAATCTAACCCTAAATAAGTTAAACTTTCTTCTGACAGCTAATGCAAATACAGGTTCAACTAACAGTTGATTACCAATAATACCATTGACCAAAATAAAAATAAAATGCGGAAATGCAACAAAAAATATAGCTTTTCTTTTGTTTTGTAACCAAAGGAAATACAAAATTATTGATTGCTAAAAAATAGGAAATAAAATATTTTTAAATGAGACTAAAAATTAAAAAGAAAAAATAACTAACATATTTGTAACACAAGCAGAAAAAAAATGTGTTAACAAGAAATAAAAAATTTTAAATATAGACCGTATTAATTTGAATGGGATGGTACTCGCCAACGAAATTTCCCGCATGGCGTTTCATTCGTGAGAAAAATCGTGGAAGTACTTGAAGTTTTTATTATGTTCGGCACACACACAAAAGGAAAATCCTATGCCACTCAACGAGCAGTGCGTGTGGCGAGAAGATGGTGGACGTTGGACTTGAAGCTCTGTAGGTTGTAGTTTTCGCGAAAGACGTTACTCGGAAGTCCATTCCAGAGCAAGGCAGTCCTCCAGATAAACGAGTCCCGTAACAGCGATACCGTAGGTCTTTGCAACTGAATCGTATGTTGATGAGCAGCTTGTGTCTGACGGGTGTTTCTATTTGGCACAACTCTGGTCAGAATTATAAGTACCAACTCGTTCGAACACCTTCCGTAGTAGTATCGATAGTAAAGAGATAGGTCCGCCAATTTTCTGCGATGTTCAAGGCTATCAAGATCTTTAGTCAACTCTGGGTCATCCACAAGACTGACTGTTCTCCTCTATATGGAATCCAATATCTTGAGAAAGCGTTTGGGTGCCGAGTGCCATACATGGGAACAGTATTCCAACGATGGTCATATCTGGGCCTTATAGAGCAGTAAGAGCTGATAAGGTATATACAACTTCTTTGCTCTATAGAGTGCTCCTAGCTTTTGTGCTGCTGTCTTGGCAATTTTAGTGACGTGATTACGCCAAGACATGTTGTTTTCTA